>PVLC010008715.1:0-56801 GCA_004027655.1 Graphiurus murinus | reverse complement strand
GCTTAAGGCTCCCAGCCCTTAAAGGAGTGGCTCCATAATATTCATAGAAATGAAGTGCTCTCTGGTGCTGTGTATGTACACACTTTAGATTATGAGAAGAAAATAGTAAGTCAGGCCACCTTAATAAATGTGCACAGGTCAGGAGAGTGAAGAATTCACATAAAGAGGGAGAAACAGAAAGTTGTCAGAGAGACCAGGACAGCCCTGGGAACCAACTTCTTCCTCCTCTCCTACAGGTTTCCTGCAGATTCTGTGTGGGCCCTGTGTGCTGTTCCATCCTGGTCTCTCTATTAGTCAATCCTCTTTGTAGTCTCTAACCTAATTTGTAAAGGAAGTCATCCTGATAGTCTCACCTACTCATTGTCATCTCTTTGGAGCAGAAATCTTTAAGAGATTTCTCAATCCAAATTTGAGTTGAATCCCCTCCACAATCCAGTAAGCAGCCAATGGTGCTCAGAGAACAGCACGGCAGAGTGCTCCTTCCCTGAACTGGGGACCATGGAGAAACAACATCAGCTGGAAGTGGCCTGGCAGGTGACCAGGACCAATTAGTTCTTCTAACCTCTGACCTCATGATCTTGTTTAATTTGCATCCACAACAAGCATGGAATTTGGCTCTTTGCCCAGGGCCATTTCAGCACAATTCTAATGCTTTTGTTCTTGTCGTTAAAGAACAAAGGAAATTTATATGAAGTGTAGATTCAGAATTATTTTGAAAAGAAAACTGATATTTGAAGTCCAGATGTGGCAGAATGTCAGGATCTTGAGAAAACAGTTTGAAAATGAACTCTTTCTCCTCATAGATTCAATGAGTTGACACAGAACCCATGTTTATTTCATACAAAAAGTATTTTTGTCAACAAACTAAACTGTTTCGGTTTTATTTCATGAAATGATCATAGAAATTTAATACACTGGTAACAATAAATCATTCTGACATATGTAGAAATAGCTTTGCCCTTATTATTAAAAGAGCATGTCTCATAACTATAAGTCATAGACAACAAACATGCTGATAAAACAGGCTTAAGAGACACATTGCTTCATGCAAAATGAAAATTTAGAACAAAATATATTTAAAAACCAGGGACATGAGTGTAGCTTGATAAGTGTTTACTATTTCTAGTTTGGCACCTATACAAATATTCTGCATGTTGTGAAAGACATGAATTTATATACAATATAAGCACATGGGGCTCTCGATGGTGCATATTTCCTTTTAAATTGTGTATTGTATTTCTGTTGTAGTGGTTAAAACTTTCCATATATATTTCATAAAATTCTTTAGCAAGAAGAAGTAAGTAAAGCATAGGCCCACATAGAAAATGTTTAAGAATTAATGAAGAAGAAAATTTCTCTTTGTCATATAACACAATTATGTGAAAAGATATTTGGGATGGTGTTGTGGGTTGAACTGTGTTCTACCTCCTCATGAAAGGAAAGAGATAATGTTGGAGTCCTAACTCCAAGTACCTCCAAATGTGACCTTATTTGGAACTAAGGCCATCGCCATCGTAGATGTGTTTAGTTAAGATGAGCTCATACTCGAGTGGGTTGGGCCCTGAATCTAATATGTCTTTTAAAAACAGAAATTTGGAAACAAATACAGAAGGAGAATGCTCTGTGAAGATCAGAATTGGACTATGGCAAAGCAAGTAACCACCAGAAGTTGGGAGACAGGTGGGGAACAAATTCTTCCCAGCACCTCCAGAGGCCTGGCCAACTTGATCTTGGACCTCCAGTCATCACAAATGCAAGACAAAAGTATTATGGTAGAAATCACTTGGGTTGTGGTACTTTGTTACAGTAGCCCTGCAAACTAATGCAGATAGCCAAATGTTAGTGAGTGGATTTAGGAATTCCCTCTCATTCAGCAAATCCAAAAGAATGTTAAGCTCCTATGCTGTGGACAAGATGGGTTGGACACTAGCTTATGTGTCAATTAGAATGATCTAGTTCACAGAAGAGCTAGAAAACGTACTGCTTGTGAAAAAACAAATAGGAACATTGACCTCACTGGGATTGAAATCTGTAAAACACACACACTGGGATGCATGTGATTAAAACCAGAGTACATCACGAAAGTGAAAGCACCGAGGGGAAAGGTAGAGTATGGATCTAAGCCAACTCAGCGTGAAGACCCAGCAGTCCCTGTGCTACCCGAGCGGTAGAGACAGTAGAGAACATCGTGTGTGTGTGTGTGTGTGTGTGTGTGTGTGTGTGTGTGTGTGTATGTGTTGACAGAACTGTGCTTGCCAGCATTTTGGAGCACAGATAGTTCCCATGAGTATAATACACAAAAGAATGTGATTGAACCACCAACTCCCTCTTTCAGAAGCATCTCAACCTGGGTGAAATGAAGGAGGTGTGTACAGAGACATGTGAGTATCGGGCAGGGTTGACAGTACCACTAGAGATGTCGGTGGATGCCTAGCCTCAATTGCAATGGCAGATCCCCCCCTTTCCCTAGCTAGTAGCAGGAGTGATAGAAAGACACAGAATCAGCAACCTCTCAGTGATCCATCACCTATGGATTTTGCAAGCAAAGAGTGTCTCTGATTTCCTGTTCTGACACCTGGCAATAATAGTGAAGTATGCCCAAGGAGTTTTTTTTTTTTTTAACTAAATGCACACATCTTTCCACACTGAATAAATATTTGAAGAGAAAGAATCTTTTTCAGACCAAACTTTCTGAGAGTCTATCAGGTAGGATCGGAGCATCAGAAATGTAAACATTATTGTAAATGTTTCCTGATTTGTGTACAAATTTGGATATAGTAATTTACTGGTATGCACTTGAAGTTAATTTAATATATAAATATTAAATATAAATATTTCAAGAAAAGTGGATTTTTTATTTTTATACTTTTATTGGTGGATTCTAACTATACATCACAGTGAGATTCAAAGTTATATAGACATACATGCTCAGAGAACTTGGTGCATTTCCCTCCAGATCCCCCTTTGTTTCCCCCTTCCCCCTCCCCCATAGATGTCAGTAAGATTAGTAGTGATATCTTCATAGATCACCATAGTATTATTTGAACTGTTTTCTTCATCAATTCTCCTTTTTCCCCTCCCCACTCCCTCACCTGATGCCCTTCCACTATCCTACTAAACTCTCATTTATCTGAAGCCTCTTTCATTTTCTATTTTCTTTTTCTTTCTTTTTTTTTTTCTTTGTGGAACTGGGGATAGAACCCAGGGGCATTCTACCTCCAAGATACACCCCTAGCCCTATTTTTGATTCATTATTTGAAACAGGGTCTTACCAAGTTGCAGAGGGCCTCACTAAGTAGCTGAGGGTGGCCACGAACCTGGCATCCTCCTGTCTCAGCCTCCCAAGTACTGGGATTACAAGCATGTGCCACCATGCCCAGCTCATTTTCTATTTTCTCTGAAGATTCTTCATATGAGAGAAAGAATATGAATCTCAACTTTCTGAGACTGGTGATCTCACTTAGCATTAATATTCTCTAGTTACGTAAATTTTCCTACAAATGACACAATTTTGTTCTTTATGACTAAGATTCCATTGTGTGTATACATTTTCATTATTCACTCATCTGCTCACAAACCCCTACATTGGTTCCATAATTTGGTTATTATGAATTGTGCTGCTATCAACATAGATGTACATCTATCAATATAGTATTTTGATTTTATTTTGGAAAGATGCCAAGTAGTGTTATAGCTAGGTCATATGGTAGTTTCATTTCTAGTCGTTTGAGGAACCTCCATACTAATCTCTTTGGTGGTTGTACTAATTTACACTCCCACCAACAATGTATAAGAGTGCCTATTTCCCCACATCCTCATCAGCATTATTGTTTATGTTCTTGATTATTGCTCTTCTACCTGGAATTAGATAGAATCTCAGTGTAGTTTTGATTTGCATTCCCCTGATTGTTAATTATGTTAAAGATTTTTATATATTTATTGGCCATTTGTATTTCTTATTTTGAGAAGTATCTTAACAGATGATTTGTCAAGGAGAGTGGCATTTTTAAAAAAATGCATATTGCAAACTCATGGCTACAGCAATCATTGTGTAATTATTCAGTAAATTTACCTGAAAAATGAGAAAATGAAAACTAAGTAAACATATCAAGTGTTTGATAATTGGCATGGTGGACAAGGCTATTAAAATGCTGGGAATGCCCTAGAAAAATGCTTCTGAATTCTGCAAGATCAGTTGAAGAAATATATAGTGGAGCCTGATGGTCTGGACTGCTTCTGCTTTATGCTAAGGAAGGCATCAGAGAGTTTGTCTCTTCACAAACTCGCTTCAAAAACTGTCATTGTACAATAATGAACCATTCATCTGCTGGATGGTGTCCATTCTTAGAGCTGTCACTGTAGGAGACCCTTGAGTTATATGCAGAGGAATCAGCCATTCCACTAAGCTCACCATATAATCAAAGTTTGTTCTAAAGTGAAGGCAGAGCCGGGCGTGGTGGCGCACGCTTGTAATCCCAGCATTCGGGAGGCTGAGACCAGAGAATCCAGGTTCATGGCCAGCCTCAGCCACCTAGTGAGGCACTATGCAACTTGGTGAGAATCGGTTTCAAAATAAAGAATAAAAAATAGGGCTGGGGGTGTAGCTCGGAGGTAGAATGCCCCTGAGGTCAATCCCCAGTACCGCAAAAAAATAAAAACAAAAAATTAAAAAAAATAAAGTGAAGGCAGCTGTATAATCACTTATTTGGTTTTGCATTTCCAGAATCTTGGAAATAAATTCAATTCCTACATCATGAAATGGATTTCTACATGATTGAGTCAATGAATTTTTAGTAACTTCAACTAACATCTATTGAGTATTTGCTATCAGCGAGGCATGGTATTAACGGTTTTGCCTAGATTCTCATTTTAAATCCTCAAACCTAATAAATATATACCTTATTTCCACTGAATGAAGGGGGAAATTGGACCCCTGGAGGTTGAGTGTCTTCCTTATCATCACAAGGGAGGGATCAATCAACACAGTCTGGCTGATCTCACATGGGCCACAATCTTTACCCAAGTCAGTCAGATGGAGGCTGATGTGATCCTCAGGTAAAGCTTTGGCTTTAGTTTTAGTTGGAGAATAGATATTATTTTGAATGTCCTGTATTTTTATTGGAGTAACCATTGCTACTTCCTATGAACCACATTACACTGGTGCTCTTTGTACGTAATCCAAATGACTTCTCACATCAACTTCCTGAAATGTACTACTGCCCCCATTTTATAACAAGAAGGAATGGATTTGAGTCATTAAGCAAACCATTCAAGGTCACACAGTTGGAATACAGGTCTCTCAGTTTCTTATTAAAATAATTCTCATTTTAATTTCTGGTACCTTACCTATTATTCTCTGGTAAAAATTATACATATATATATGTGCACATATATATATATACATATATATAGTAATACATATATATAGTACCTTTTTCTTTGAAGCTAATATTTCTATTTTCATGTTACATTAGACCAAGATAAACTAAGAGAAGATTCTCAGTTAATTTCACCAGATTGGACAATAATTAGTACAAGTAAAAATGCCAATATGAAATGGATTGACTATCTTTCTTTCAAAAACTAGAAATTAAAGCAAAAATGAGAGGAAGGGGTTGGGGAGTAGGGTCTAGCGGTATGGCATTTATATCCAATACCAGGAACTGCAGAATAGTTCTGCAAGTTCCACTAGGGAAGGAGACACTCAAATGTAGTTTACTTGATCAGTAACTTTTTTGTGTGTGTGGCACTTAGGGATTGAACTCAGGGGCATTCTACCTCCGAGCTACACCCCCAGCCCTATTTTTTATTCTTTATTTTGAAACCAGGTCTCATTAAGTTGCGGAGGACCTCACTAGGTAGCTGAGGCTGGCCGCGAACCCGGATCCTCCGGTCTCAGCCTCCCGAATGCTGGGATTACAAGCATGCGCCACCACGCCCGGCTGATCAGTAACATTTTTTTTAAGTAGACTCTTCAATGTATTTTGCAGAAGGCATGCAATGGGAAAATAATTGGGTTTTATTTTGTTTCATTAGGGCTTTCTAGATTTGAAAACAAATTAGGAAAATACTTGTTCTTCATCAGTCTGGCATTTATTCATTCTTATACTTAAGCATATTTCACAAAATGACCAGAAGAGACATGAAATCTCCAGGGCGTCATTCAAGAACATAGCATTTGTGGTGTTCTGATTCTCAGGAGGAAAAAAGGGAAGATGATCCACAAAGTCAGACACAGCTGTCTATAAGCAGCAGCCTGGCTTGGGTTAGACTTATATTGAGGTTTTTTATTTTTAGTAGCTATTGTAACTTTACAAATCATAGCTGACATATTTGAGTGCTTTCTAAGCATGATAGTATGTCTTTTACATGGATTAGCTCACAAAAATCTTATGTTAGCTAATATTATAATCTTCATTTTACAGGTGAGAAAAAAAGGGGTTTAAAGAGATTAAATAACTGGCCCCAGTTCATGCAACTGTGAGACATAAAGCTAGGCATTAAACCTAGGTGACGTAACTCCAGAACCATGATCCACCACAGCACTAGCCACCCTTCAATCACGCTCATGTTGGTGCCACATCTTAGCCAAGATCCTAACCATCTTTTAAATTACATTTATAGGATCTGTTTATTTCTTGGCAAACTGCTTGTTTTCAACAGACAAAGAAGAAGTGAATAATGAGACAGTAGATAATATGAGTAATTTGAATTTGCCTTTTAAAAAATTTGTGATAAATTACATAACATAAAATGCATCATTCTTAACATTTTTAAGTTTGGCAGTATTAAATACATTCACATTTTTATATGGCCATCTCCAATATCCAGGAGCAGCATATCCATTGTCATGTGGATACTAATTTTAAAATAATTTCTGATGCAGCCAGGTATGGTGGCTCATGCTTATAATCTCAGTACTTGGGAGGCTGAGATAGGAGGATCATAGGTTTGAGGCCAACATGCAGTAACTTGGCAAGAACTTGTTTCAAAAATTAAAAAAGGCTAGAGGTGTAGCTTAGAGGTAGAATGCCTAAGTTCAATCCACAGGACCACTAATAACAACAATAATAATAATAATAATAATTTCTGATGCGCTTTCCCCTACTGTGAAACCATTTTTTTCTGTGTATTTTGTCTGCTATTATAGTCCGAGGAAAGGGTCCAAGTTAATGTTGCTTTCAAAAAGAAACACTATAAGGGAATACTTAAGTGTTCCATAGAAAGGACAGCCATCCTTTCCTGACTGAGCACACAGAGGAGGAAAGAGAAAGTAAGCAAAGATGTCCATTACCAGTGTCCTGCATTATTTGCTCAAAGCTGAATGTTGATGCAAAGCAAAAACACTGGTACCTCACTCAGAAGGGTAGGCTGTCTCTGTCATCCTTCCTATATGGCAGGGTCTTCCCATTTTCTTCCTTTCCATTCATCTGGACCCCTCCCCGGGTTCTTGATAGGAGAATACAGGACATGCAACCAGAGATAATGGCAGAGAAAAGTGTTCAGCTAATAGGTGTCTCCAACAACCAGATAAAGTAAGTTCCACATCAACAGATGCACATCAGGGCTTGGGTCAGCCTAAGCCTGCTACTGCATGGCAGAGCATGACAAGGATTTGAGGACACCTTGCAGAACCAGGGAGCTCTCCTGAGTGACGAAGGTGTCATCTATAAAGGCTGGAGTGAGGGTGGGGGACAAGGCAATTTAAACATGTTTAAGCCAGATTATATAGAGATGCCTATCAGTGCAGAATTTAGTTTCATTGTCACCAGCCACCACTAAGTGTAGGACTGGAGATTAACTGTGGCCCTAAGGAAATGAGATGAGTCATAGAAAATAAAGAGCTGCTACCCTGGGCATAATTCTCTCTTTATACTCAGGGCCAAAGAGGTGGGGGAAAAGCTGGGATTCAAAGCAAATCACCCAATTCCTATCCAAAAATCTTATCTGCTTCAGGAAAGCAAACAAGGGTGCAAATGAGTTTAGAAAAAAAATTCAATCTAAAACAATAGAGGGTTTTTAATCCCCACAAGGTCAGACCCTGAGCTGTGTGGTAAACATGGCAATCCAGAATAACTCATTAGCCAACTGTCCATGGCCAAGGACCGGAGCAAAATCCAGAGATGTGAGACTGGGAGCTTTTTCTCTCATTCATCCACTTGTCTTCTTCCTATATATAATAGATCTAGTCCACCATGCAAAGATTCAAATTTAATCCAGGTATCACTTGAATTCCTTTTTTTATTATTTAGTCATATTGATTCAGCATGTACACCCTTCCCTCTTCTCTCCCTTGCTACATTTAATGGAATCAGTTCTCTTCCCTTGCAGGATTAATCCTCACAGGGCTGTCATGAGGATTAGATGAGTAAGTGCTCGGAAGCACATAAAGCACCGGTCGGCACATAGGAAATGACCTCCAGGGTTTTTCTTTTAAGGAGACTCCTCCAATTCTGAGTGAGCCAATAATGATGGCTTAATATTAATAATGATTAATATAGATTGTGAAAGTAGACGCCTGTTCCTGCATTACTGCCCACTGCCACAGAAACAATAAGATAACCCAGAATCAAATTCTGAATTTTATTAGAGAATGTATCTAAAATACAATATTTATTCAGTTATGATATGTTATTTGAATGGAAATATACTCTGTATCACAACTATAACGATTTTTACAGATTTACTTCATTTAACTATTTAGAACTCAAAAGTCACTAAATTACAACATAATTCATATTTAAGATAACTTTGCTACAAATATATAAGAATTTTTAACATTTTCCTATAACAACATCTTGGAATCATGAACATTTACTTTATCTGATTTATAGTACATAAAATTGTGGCTTTTGACCTGATTTTCCTTAATTAGCTCAGTTTGTCTCTGATATGGATTTGCATTCGACCATTCTACTTTTCCTATGTTTTAAAAATAGCATTTTAGCAAACAGCTGAGTGAGTGTTCATCACAGTTATGCTGTGAACAGTCAAGGTGCTTCATTCCTGTCCCTTATATTAGATCCCTGTTCCAAAAAACGCTAAATCCTAAGCAAAGCGCCAGCCACCACAGCACTTGTCAAATGTGACACTGGGACCAGCTCTTCACATTTTATTAGTAAATGCGTCAGGTCAAGAGATGAAGAACACCAGACATGAAGCAGCCCAGGGTTCAAATGAACAAGGTAGAGTTGTGCTTAGCGAAAGGGGAACACTCAAAGACTGGCTGTTTGGATGTCTGTGGGCTCTGTCCACTTTATTTAAAGGAAGCTTTGATCTGTCTGTTCTTCAGTGGCTGAACCGGGCGCCAGTTTCTCACCATCAGCTCTTCAGGTTCACCCTCCGCATTGAAGTGGAGTTTACGGAATTTTGACATCTAAAAGACACAATTAAAATTTAAAAACTTCACAGTAGTATTGACTTATGTGCTTGTGTTTTATCTTGAAATACATTCACCTCTATTCATGGTAGCATGTATCATTGGCCAAAGCTCAATCTGATTCTTAATAGTATATAATCACATATAGCTCTGCATGTATATTTTCATATATATAAAAAACTTTATATATATTTAATATATATAATCAATTTATATAAAATACATAGAATCACTGGAGTTATTTTAAAATTTTCAGTGATTTTTTTTATTTTCCTTTTAAATTGAATTCCAAAAGTCTATAAATTCATTCCTCTAACATGCAAAACAATACTAACAGTTCTAGATCCAAATTAAAGTTTGCTTTCTGCCCCAGACCAAGTACAGCATCTATTCAGTTAGATAAAGGTCCCGGGATCTGCAATCTCCATGAGCTAGCATCTCTGCTTAAATATATAGAAACACGAGAATGTATTTGCCCATGCTGGGATTTCAAATCCTTTTCATTGGTTTATCTTTATTCCCTTTTAAACCAGCTTCAACTTCCTGGCTCAGCCCTGTGACACAGGGAGCCCTGAGACAGTCTCCTACTTCTTTGAGGTTGTTCTTCGAATATGGATTTCTCTTCCCCTTAGCAAGATTTGATCTAAATGAATGGTGGTTTGGGAAATAGTAGCCTCTAATTTGATCCTTTTGTGCAGTAATATTCCTTCAGTCATTCCCATGAACTCAACTTTATGTAGGTCACCTCTTGTAACATGCACAACTGTTGTTCCCACAATGAAGGGAACTCTCAGGATATGCAGGCTAATTCATTACACCAGAATCCTGGTGAGTTAGAGTCTACTTATAAAGTGCAATCAGGTCAAACTATTGGGTCAAACTGGTGTGAGTGACTTAACACTTCCTTTCCACTTAAATCATATTCTCATATTGGTCAGTTTGACTCATTTTTAGCATCAGAGAGTCAAAGCCTGAGTATAGAAAATCAAGGAAGCAGGATGTAACAGATCCATTTATATCATTTACCCAACACCCATTCCATCTATACTTTCTCATTAAAGTATTATTACCTCCCCCTGCCTCTTAGGACACAGAAGGATAAATCTGTAGGTCTTAACTGACCATATTACTTTCCCTTGCTGGGAATTGTTAGAAATGAGCACCTTGCAAGCCAGCAAGGTGTAAAAGTTTTGCTAGGACCTTCGGATAGGCTTCTCTCCCTAGGGAACCAATGAAGAATTGTTCCTTCTCTCCTTGAGAGGTGATTGTACCTGGATGTGATGCTCAAAGTGCTTATGCAATCACTAAAGTCACCAATGGGCAAGGCAAAGTAAAGAGAATCAAAGAGAGGAGAAGCCAGAGCTCTGCCTTTCTAAGATTTCACATTATAGGACATGAAGAATATCCCTACTATTGGTATTATACCAATATATGCAATAAATACTTCTAGTTTAATATCACTTTCTATCTTAAAGGGAAAATTCAGAGCATAAGAACTAATGGAGAAGGTTCGACTGCCCTTACCTATCTGTGTATTTGTGTGCATGGATGTGTATACACAATAAAGCCAGTTGTCATAACATGTATCAACAGCAGACTCTCAATCTTGGGCTACATTGTTATCAATGAATTTTCATGTTTTTGAATCACAACTCAAACACTACATCTAAAAAATAAGAAGTGTCATTATAATTATTGCTTCTGCTACTACTTCAGGAATTTCGCTCAGAAGTTATGACTACAAGGCCAGTTTTCAAGTCACATATCAGCTGAAAGACCCAAGCGGTCCCCAGGGGCCCCTCCATCCCAGAACTTACAATGAACCCAATCACTCGCAGGAGACGCGTCTTGATGCAACCACAGGAGGGAGGTTTTATTCAGAAACCAGTGCTGGGACCCAACTCAGGAGTTGAGTCCCGAGCAAGGAATTCAGGCATATTTTATAGTCAAAAAATGCATAGTCACACAAGCGCGGGCATTTTCAAGGGCGGGAGGTATGCACATACATGATTGGATTATTTAAACTTTTAAACACAGCAAACCTATAGAATTGGAACATTCATCAAAAAGTGGGAAGCATGTCTTATCTATGGTATGTCCTGCTTTTCCCCCTGCCTGGGTCAAGCTGTTAATCAGGTTATCTGGACCATCTGGTCTTTACTTGGCCCTTTCGGCCTCCCCATGGGTACTCAGGGCTTATTCCAGTCTCATGGGCCTGCTCTCTCCCGGGGGGTTTGCTGGGGTTATCAGTATTGCGGGGTTCCCAGAGTGGGTGGGGGTCCCCACTCAGGCTTTTCCCCAGAGGGTGAAGCCGGCAAGCTCCAACTTATCAGACCCTGCAGGGTACCAGTGTGAGGCCTACAGCAACTTACTTGGAAATTTATTTTACTAAAAGGCAAACTCAAACTACTAATATTCCTGGCTAACTAAAATTATTCTTTCACAGCCAAGCATGATATTATTTTGTCCATTTTGGCATTCTACAAGTTAAGATTCCAGTTAGATATAGATTTCCTTTACAAAAAGATGCAGCTTGTCTTTAGTATTCATATTCTGGAGAGAACACACGAAGAGAGACCTTGCTCCCAGACTTGATTCTGCTATGCAGTAGCTGGGTGGAAAACACTGCAATTCCCTGCACCTCTAACTGTTTAGCAGCACAATCCTAGAGAGCAAAATAAGAAAGCTCAACACGACCTCTTTTACCTGCTGCTGATCTAAACGTCTATGATCCTAATTTTTTGTAGGTTTAAATCACACAACTACTCAAACAGTTGTCATTTTCAAAACCACTGGCTGCTGACTCTCTCTTTAAATTATTCAGAATCCAATCTCTTGTGAATCCTAAGGAATGTCCATTTTCCACATTTCATCTTTGTGCTAAGAGACAGTCCAGGGGAAAGAAATTCATTTGTATCCATTTCTGTGGATGCTCATCAGTGACTTGGAAGCTGCTTTAGTACTCAAACATCACAAACTCCACTGTATGGGGAACATAAGAGCTTCTGGTCTGAGTCTCTAAAGCAAGCCCAGTGAGTTTTAATAGATACTTTTTCTCCACAGTATTAACTTCACTTTTGTCAGGATTCAGAAATATGGCAAAAAATGAAACTGCAGCAAGCTCTATGTCAATGAGCAGCAGGCTGAGAATCTTCACTGATATCTATGTAATCTTGAATATTAAATCTCATTTTTATGGGTCTCTCTTTCCTCATAAATGACAAAAAAAATCAAAAGAAAACAAAACAAAATAAATCATGTAGTAGTTGACAGACACCTCTCTCATTTAATCCTCACAATGACTATCCAATTTTACAGACTAAACCAACTGCCTAGGGTTATGATTAGTAACCACAAATGTTTACCAAATGCAGCATATTTGCTGAGCACTGTTGTAGACAATAGTTGCAAGGCTAGAAGCAGGAGGAGGATTAAGCCTCAAGTCTGTCTGACTCCAGAGGCCAAACTCTTCAACCTCCACCAACCACTCCCAATCTCTAAACAGACCTTTCTTCCAAAAACCCACCTGCTTGCTGCTGACGCTGATGGGCTCCTTGAGCACAATCCAGGTCACACATTCCAGAAGAGGAGGGGTGGTCAATGAGCCTGGATAGGTCCAGTAGTCCAAGCATTCAGGAAGCAGGCCAGAAGGATCAAAGTTAGTGAAGGCAGCACCTTTACCCTGCCAATCAAACCCACAGGTTAAAATGGTCACATGATCAGAGCAGGATGGCAGTAGGAGAGTACCAAAGAGAACAGGTTCATTCTTTTTGGATAGCCAAAAACCTTCGTTATAAAGAGAGGTTCCAGATTTACTGGACAACAAAATGAATAGAAATGAAGAGAAGACATTTGAGTTGGACCTAGAGATTGGCAGGTGGGAGCAGGAGCAACTTCTTATTTTCACACGTCCATTTTTCATCTTGTCATCTCAAATAATCCCTCATGGCTTCCATTAAGTCACTAACTGATCATATCCAGTATTTAAAGTGAAACTGGTGCCACTAAAATTATTTAAAAATTTAGGTTGCAGTAACAAATATAGTATCCTTGATGAGAAGGTCATTGTCTTGCCATGCTATTGGACAGCTAGATTAGAACTAAAGACCTGCATTTCACTCTGGGCACCCCACTTTGAAACAATTGATGGAATTTACTGGAATAGCAACCAGGTTGTGGCAAAGAGATAAAATTATGTCCTAAGGGAATAATTAAGAAGAACTAGATATAATAAGCCTGGGGGTAGGTGAAAGGCCATGAGAGAGACCCTCAGGTCATGTGGAAGAGGGATCAGGCCCACAATACAATTCAAGGGGTTCAGGGCAGGTTGCATGTTTCAGAAAATAGATGCCATTTCACTTTGAGGATTAGCTTTATACAGCCAGGGCTGTCCCTGGTGATGAGTTCCCCATCACTGGAAGTGACTGTAGTGTTTAACCAGTTGCTCTCTGACCTCAACATAGCTTTTCTGCAGAGAGGATCTAAAGACAGGACGGATGAAGTCAAAGATGTCTCAAACATTAATCTCCATGAAGCAGGGCCTCATTCATCTTACTCATCCTTGTGTTTGTTGGATTGGCAAAGTGAGTGGCACACGGTAAATATTCAACAAATATTTGCTAAATGATTGAATAATTGGACCAGATACATGATCTTTCAACCTCCCTGCAATCATGAGAATGCATGGATGTTCAAATGACAGAAAGCAAGATTAAGTAAATACAAGTCTTAGAGTTATACTAGAATTAGGAACAACTTTTTCAAAACAAAAAATTAGCTAAATGTGCAAGTAATATTTTACCTTTATTAACTGTTCATACAAGCACATGTCAAAAACACTGTAATTTGATCAAAGGAAATTTTCGTTACCAATTAAGTTGAAACTAGGTCCCTAATGACAATTCAAGTTTACCTTTGTTTTAATGGAATCCAGTACATCAAGAATTTTCTGAAGAGCCGGATTAGCACAGTCAATCTATAGAAAAACACAGGGACAAGATATAGTAACACAGTTGGTACTGTACCAGTTTTGATTTGGGCAGAACTCTCACAAAATTTCTCCAAAAAGTGAAGTGAAATCTACCACTTTACACGTGCCATCAGTCCTAGATTGAAAACATTGACCACATAGACTTCCCTGGATTGTCAGCTTGCCTCTGTAGTTTCCCTGAAGCTATCTTCTCAAATGTCCCCAGTGGCTTTAGCTGCTAAAGCAAAGCAGGCTCTTCAGGTGCTCATCTTACCTAACCTTCTTCCTACACTGTTGCTTTCCCTTCTTTATAAAAGTTCTCTCCTCCTTTGGCTTTCCCTAGGCCCTCTGGCCATCCTAAGACTCAACCCTTTGAGTCATTGGATTAGCATCTTCCCATTGATTCATCTTGCAGCTTCTCAGGGTTTCTTCCTGAGTAGCTACATCATCTCCCATTCCTGCTGCCTTTGGATAACTTCACTAATGCTTGCAACTTTCACCTCAACAAGATGTTAGGGCTCATGAATCTCCAGTCCAGACCTTCTATACTTCCTCTCACAGCTGGTTAGAAGATAGTTCACTCTGCAAGCTCTCCTGTTGCCTGAAATTCTCCAATATTGAGTCACTGTCCTCAATCCTTCCAGAACTTGATCTAACCTTAGTGCCATCACAAAATGATCCATTAGTAACCTTACCTTGGATTAAATTAAAACAAAACAAACACCTCCTATCATCAACAGTTGACCTCTAGAAAGAGGTAGAAATACCAATTGCTGTGTGCATGTATGTCACTATCACTATGATTATGATGTGAAACTATAAGGCACCAATAAAAGCATAAAAAATCTAAATAATGTCTAATCAAAACCTCCAAGTTGTCTTTCTGAATTACAGAAAGAAGACCTGAAGAAATAGAGAAACAGAGAAATAAGCTCGAAAATACGTCAGAGCCAAAGGCATTTCCTCAGCTCCTTTGTAGTATGTATTGTCAGTTACAAGTATTCTGTCTGGTTGATCTTTCTGGAAAACAGGAAAAAGAATTGGGACATTAACTAACCTTCAAAAAGATTCCCAAAACAGCTAGTCCGTCAGGTTGCTGCACAGCCTTTCCAAAATCCCCATATTTGGTGTTCCAGTGAACCAAGTGGAGCTAAAGCCACAGGAGATAAAATCACAATGCATGATTTACATCTTATCCAGTTATCTTGTTCTCATAGCGAAAGGTTACTAGAGAAAAAAAGGTAGATAATTTTGAATAAAAGCTCCCTCTTCATTTTAACTATAATTATCCACTACTTGGTAGAATAGCAAGTGATTTCCTCTAACAATTCTAAGAGGTAGAGAATGAGTTTCAAGGGAAGGTACACATCATTTCTAGATTTATATTAAAATACATCCTTCCCGGTTTGGATGGATTCATGTATTTTTTTTTTTTCTTTTTACAAATGTTGTTCTTGGAGACATCAGAGAAAGTTTAGCCTTCATTATAATATCACCAGGAAAGGTTGTAAGCAAATGTGAAGGTCCTTTGCAAAAGAAATGATTCACTTAGCATAAGTCAAATTTACAAAATTAAGCTTTTGAAATGACTATTAACAACTGTTTTTGTTGTAAAGAAAAAAAAAGAGCATATCTCACCTCTGCGGCATATTTCACGTTATCCACAGAATGCTCAGAACCTTCCGCATCAGACGAGCCCCAGTGAAAGTGAAACTGAATCAGTCTGTAAGTGTCATGGAGGGGGCCCCCTTTCAGCACTGAAATTCAAATGCACACATGTAACGTATCTATATGCATATGTACACATTCATACATACATACATGCATGACACACACACTGCTAAATATTACCATCTTTAACCCTATTTTAATGTACTAAATGTATGATTGGTAGCCACATTTTCACTTTGAAAATTAAGTTCAGACTCAGGTTCAGTCTACTATGGTAAAGAAAATCATTTCAACTGGTTTTTTTCTTCATATGTGTTGATTGAAGGATGGATGCTTTTCCCATGTTTGTTTGATGACAGTGGTGGTACCTGTCTTGTGGGTTACTTTTGGAGTCATAGATTCAGGTCCAGAGAAAAGAAATGTTAAATAGAATTAATAACTGTGAATCACTTGGGAAAAGCCCAGGCAGCGACTTGCTGAGGCACTGGTCTACTGCACACACTTGCAAACACTGGATCTCTCTTCCCCCAGGGCCCAGTCCAGCCCCAAGCCTGCTTTGCTGACCTCCGACACCGGTTCTGACATTCCAAATTTGTGAAGTAATGAACATTCCATTGATCTTAATATTGTACAATCAAATTGTCTTTATGTTGTTACTTACTAGCTTAGTTCTCCTAAAATTTTTATGGAACCTCTCTACCTTAATTTCCTCATCTATAAAATGGATACATTCAATTATTTATTTCTCTGCTAATAATTTACCTATCCACTTCTATATGTAGTGTACACCATCATCTCTAAGAACTTAAAATTCTGTGATGACTATACCCATTCTAGTATCCTGGGATTAATTTAATGTTATTCAGTAAAATCAATACCAGAAACCACATTTCTAGATTGCATCCACCTTTAGATAACTAACAAATTATCTTGAGGAAGGATTATGATAGTACAAAATTGTTGTAAGAAAAAAAACTCTTTACCTAACTTTTTATGCATTAGTGGAATTTAACTAATATACTTACAAACTTGTAAAAGTAATTTAGTTCTATATTATTTCCCTAGTACTTGAATTAAAATCGCTGTTGCTTTAAATGTATTTTATAAGTCTTGGTTTATAATTCCATAAAATAATGAGTTCAAATTTACCTTCAATTTGCAAAACAAAGGGACAGGATCTGTACAATAAAATTGGTTTACTTGACTTCACTTAAATATGCTTTAATGGTAGTGATACTCATTCATCTATCCAAAGTAAAGGATAAAGCTGGGCGGATGATATTTAGGCATCGTGAACTTTCTATGATTTCTGATGTGGCCTCTGGTTGCCAGGTCTGCCTTATAATGGAGCAGGAGAAAATAGAAATAATGGACACAGACAGAATGAAGCATAAATGGTGTTATATTACAGCTCTATTAAGAAACATGAATTTGTATACATCTAATAGAACTATAGCCCTTGAAACACAAAAACGACTTATTGTAAAGTTTGTGTTTATCTGATTATTCTATACGGAAAAAATTTGTCTTAGCTCCCAGTACTATGCTTTTTTAAAAATAAAATAATTCACTTTTTTCATAATAATATATCCTTTAAAATGAAATACATATTTATGAAATGAGTTGAATCCGAAAAATTTCTTTACAATTACTCTTTAAAGCTAATAACCAATCAGCAGATCTCAAAAAAAAAAAAAATGCCATCTGTAGCATCATTAATTCCACCAAGACAGAAAACTAATTAAATAAAATTACATTAAGCATCCAAGACAACCAATCTTTCTAAATGTATTTTCTTTCCTGCTGTGGAGAATCATATCAGGATCTTAAATTTTAAAGAGTAAAGTTTACTCTTATTCTTATTATCTTCCCTGTATACCCTAAAGTTATATCCTAATGTACTTATTTTAGAGAATACTTAGAATTAGGCAAGAGTTATATATAAGCTATTACTTAAAAAGGCTTTGTGAACACTAAAAAAAAAAAAAGTACTCTGGGTTTGATGATTAAGCACATTCAATACTAATCTATTATCACCAGTTGTTTGTTTTAGTCTATGTTAAAGTAAAACTTGTTGCCATGAAGATTAGAAACCCATTATAATTAGGAAAGATTATTAAATCATTGAAGTTCCGTCGCTACAGAAAGCAGCAATTGTGGTCTTCTTAATAACAAACTGGTTATTTCTCAGAAAATTCTTAGCATGAAGTTTGGTCAATTATGTCCCTGAAAAACTAATTTTCCATAAATTCTGATGAAGTTAGTATATATCTTTTGATTTGAGAAACAGAAATGACAGGATTTCAGTTAAAGATGGAGCTTATACTATAATCCAGGTCTACTTATTTATTTTGATTGCTACATGCTATTTTTTAAACTTTCTCAGTTTAAAATGAAATCAGTTTTTCTAATGCAAAAGTAATTTTTTGAAACAACAGAATTTCTAACTGTATATTTTTTTCTGTAAAATCTGTCCTAGGAGTGGAAATCTACAAAGTTCATGATTTATGGTATCTCAGAAACATTTCCCATGAAGGAATGGGACTTTCTACTCTATTTCCAAGACTCTCAAAATTTAATTTAAATTCAAATCTCAACACCAAGAGTTCCAGCAAGTTTTAATTTTCACAATCTGTCTTCAATTAAATATACTACATGTAAATAAAATATAACAACCAAGTATAACATTATAGAATAATTGGTCTTTCTATATTTATTATTTGGGAAAATTATTAAACTATATCTGTTAAAAATAGGAGACTCAGTAATACTAAAATAAATTAGTATTAAAAGAAAATTGAAAATGTAGCATTTTTTAATATTTTCTCCCTAATCATTATTGCTACTTAATTAAGACATATTCAAATAACAAACTAAAGACTTTTGATGAATGTTTAAAGTTTCTTAGATCTAAAACACAAGTAAAATACTCTCAATTATTCTTGGTTTAAAAACAAAAATTTAAGCAATATTCTAATGATAAAGCAAATGAATAATTCCACTGAAAACATGACATTTCTGGGAGCTGAACAAACTTATCCATGAATATAGTAAAAAATTTTAAATCATGCATTACTAATTTTACTGATGATTAAATCATGCACATTTTGCTTGTTGAGAATAGCCAATTATTCTAGGTTACATGTCAATGCAGACAAATCTGTAAAAAAAAAGCTCTCATTCCATTTTTTCCCCAATAATAAGATGCTTAGCTGTCACTTCCACTAAACAGTCAAAATTCAAGAGAATGGAAGTTTCAGCTTAAACTATACAGCAATTATATAAGAACAAAACCCACCCTCATTTGCAGCGAACATAATTAACTACATTGCTTAAAAAGCTTTGGTCAGCATGCTAGATGTTAAGGGTTCTATTGACAGCATCATCCAAGTGCAAGACAGCCCTTCCATTTGTTGTTATGCTTTCTTGACACTTATGATTGCTTGTAAAAGAAAAATTTTACAGCTTCAAAAGCAAATCCCTGAAAATCAAGCAGAAGTCATAGACAAAGACCCATTATGTCATAGTGCTCTGCTTGAAAGGAGCACAGGTAAGCTTTCTTCTCTCTTTTTTCTTGAAATAACAAACAGATGAAAGAAATATTCCAATTTTCCAAAGAAAGAGAAATAAGTTGCAAACAAACTGGCCTAATAATCCTAGTACTGGCTCTCAATATTTGCTCCAAACTTTGCAATAAAGCAAGAGAGTTTTAAACTCATTAATAAAAGTTAATAAGTTAGCAGGAGTTAATAATTTGACTACTATTCTTTTATCCCAGGAAAAGTTGGCAGTAAAACATATTAAGCAGGGGAAGTTATTTTTTAATAATTTAAAAATACTTAACAGGATTGGCAACTTTTCATTAATTTCAGATAGTTTAAAGAAGTATAGAAAACTGGTGAGAATTTTAACCCAAGCTTCTAGGTAAAGCCTATTAACTTCACATTTTAAAAGAATTATCTCCAGCTTAACCATAGCAATGAACTCAACCATCTCAGTTCCTGGACCCAAACACTTACAACTTTGCATGTAAGATAATATTTAGGACATATTAGAAAACGTGAATAAAAAGTGAATAAAAGAATGAATGATTTTTAAACTAAAGTGTATAGAAAAGGGCATCAGCTTGTTAAAACAAGGTATATACAAACTAAATGTTCTCTATTGGTTATCACTCAAAGATTCTTATTCAAATTCTGTCTTTAAAGTATTGCCATTTAGACTCTCCAGCCTAGGAAGAAGAAGGCTTAGCAAGTTATTTAAACTCTTCAGCTTTCTGTGTCTTCATGTTTATTTTAAGTGGGTTGACTACAGTATCTCTACTGTTTGTTCAAGGTATGAGTATACAGAATTTTTTTTTTTTAGCCTAAAGAGTGATTTTCCACATGGTATCATTATTTTTTAATTTACTCTATCGATGTATTTTTCCTTTTATATCAACATTTTAAATATATCCTGCATACTTATTTAACCAAAATAACTGAAAGCGATATGGGCAAAATTACAAAGGAGTCTTTCATAGGCAAAGGAAAGCAAGTCCTTCTAATCTTCAGTGTTGGCTAGTGTGCTTTCTTGCCTTTCTAGAGCACATACTGTGTGTTCTTAAGTCCCCCAGTCTTCCCCATTTCCCTTTGCCTATAGTCTCTCTGAATGCATCAAAATCTTCAATCCTCTCCATAATCCTTACGTACCCAGAGAACTCTGCTGACATTCCTAGTTAGACTCCTGGGCCCCCTTCATGGTCCACAGTTCCTTGGAATACTTCCTTTTTGTACTGCTCAAAGTGACTGTCAGTGCCTATTATTTCTATGCCTTATTTTAGATATCCTTAGCCTATGCTGAGCTCTGGGAATACAGGAGAGGGGCCGAGTTCCCATCCTGCCTTCATGCCTCTTACCTTATCATGCATTTAATTGGTGTTAGTAATCATTTTTTATATAAGAACTAGATGGATAATAAATGTGTCTCTAAAGACATCGATTAGACCCCCTAGGAAACCCCTCGTCTTTATCTGTCCTCATTGTGTTTTACAATCTAAATGTAGCTATTCGTTACCAGAAGAATAATTGGGGGGAGGGGAACGTAGCTAGCTCTCATCAGTTACCACTCATATAGAAATCCGTCAAAACTTAACATATTCATTATAAAATACACAACCATATAGCCTCATAAATAAAATCAGTATATTTAATATGACAAATAGGATGTTTTGCAATATATAAAAATAAAAGTTTAAATGCCATCAAGTGATGCATACTAATATTAAAGCTAATTAAATAAGTTTCTTCAGAGATCTTATCACAGGTGCAACAGCTGCAGTAATTTCCTAACAAAGGCAGGCAGAGCAGCAATAGTAGGCCCTTACTGAGACCTGCTGCTACACGCCAGGCTCTGGACTATGCACTTTAGACAAACTGTTCCAATGAATCCTTCCTCTGAAGGATATATATCCTACCGTGACTCCAATTTTAGTACAAAAACATAACAAACAACAACGAAAACCCTAAAACGAGAAGTTATTATCATTCCCAAAGTCGCTGAGCTAGTTAATGGAAGAGTCAGAACTGGAATCCAGGGCTGTCTGGCCCCAGTTTATATTCATAGTGACCAGACTATAGGCAGAAATGCACTTTCCAGTAATATACACTAATGGGACAATTTATTTCACAATCACCATTGAAAGCAATATAGGGAGCTGGGTGTAGTGGCACACACCTCCAATCCCAGTATTTTGGAGGCTGAGACAGGAGGATTACAAGTTTAAGTCCAGCCTCAGCAACTTAGCAAGATTCTCAGCAATCTAGTGAGACCCTGTTTCAAAATAAATTAAAAAATGAATAAAGAAATAAATAAAAAGGGCTGGGGGTATAGTTCCAAGGTAGAATGTCTCTGGGTTCAATTCCCAGTAATCTTCCCCACAAAAACTGTAAATATAGGGAATTACTTAATTTTGTTCCTTTTGTTTCTTTGTAGTTCAAAATATACTTTAGGCATCCAATTTCTATGTAGCAACCAATGAGGTACACAATTAGCTAGACATTATATCATTGGTAATAATGATTTCATTGTTGCTTTTTTTTTTAATTGACAGCTTACAAACTAAAGTCCCTCTTTCTTTTGAGTTTTGAATGACTAAACATGACATTTTATAGCATCCTTTTTGTATATAGGACATCCTGGGATAACTAAAGTCCCTCTTTCTTTTGAGTTTTGAATGACTAAACATGACATTTTATAGCATCCTTTTTGTATATAGGACATCCTGGGATATTCTAAATATGCAGTATTTTTTACATGTTAAAAATTGTTTAGTCATTCAAGCATTGTTTCTTTGGAGGGAGAGAAATACTTGGGAGAGGAATGAAGAAGAATCGCTGGAGAAGTCTCATCAATGTACATCTTTACTTGATCTAATCATGATAATGCCAGCAAGAGGGGGGGAGAGGAGAGGAGAGGAGAGGAGAGGAGAGGAAGAGAGAGAGAGAGAGAGAGAGAGAGAGAGAGAGAGAGAGAGAGAGAGAGAGAGAGAGAGAATATGAATGAATATGAAAACTAAGGAGAGGCACACATAGGATCAGGTAGGTTGAAACATTTCTCAGATTATCTCCACATTATCCCCCCATTAAATTGTCTTCCAAAATCACTATTTCAGAAAGCCAAATATTCAAAAAATTTAAAAAGAGTGAGAAGTGAAGAACTTTATCAAAAGTGAATTAAATATACTATACAGCTACCAGAAAATAATAATCAGCCCGATTTATAATGGCTTTAATCACACATTATATATTAGTACTATAGGTAATTTCTCTAAAACTTTGACAACAGTATTAGCTGTTCTCATTTTGCTCCAATACCCCCTACCCCAACACTCCCATACCACCACAGAACAAAATGTGTTGGCAACACCATTTCAATCCCATGACCTTCAGAGGAAAGTACTCAGGAAACTAGGACACTGACAATTAAATCAACCAGTGAGCAAGAAAGGCAGCTACTATGTCTAAATGGAATTGCTCTCTTATTTCCAAATAAAATTAAAGAAGCACTCGGTGGGCTTCCTGTCAACAGCTCTATTACAAATAAATTATGGTAAATGGATTTGTCAGTAATGGATCCAGCCTGTCCACCAACTCTAAGATATCTTTGTGCTGTACCACCTTTAAAAACTGCCACTTTCGCCGGGCGTGGTGGCTCATGCTTATCCCAGCATTTGGGAGGCTGAGACTGGAGGATCCAGGTTTGCAGCCAGCCTCAGCTACCTAGTGAGGCACTCCGCAACTTAGTGAGACCCTGTTTCAAAACAAAGAATAAAAAAAAAAATAGGGCTGGTGGTGTAGCTCGGAGGTAGAATGCCTCTGGGTTCAATCCCCGGTACCGCAAAAAAAATTTTTAAAAATTAAAAAAAAAAAAAAAGCCACCATCTAAGCCGAGTGTAATGGTACACACCTGTAATCCCAGTACTTGGGAGGCTAAGGCATGAGAATCACAGGTTCAAGACCAGCCTCAACAATTTAGCAAGACTCTCAGCAACCTAGCAAGACCCTGTTTCAAAAGGGCTAGGATATAGCTTGGAGGTAGAATGCCTCTGGGTTCAATCCCCAGTACACCCCCCCCCACACACACACACACAAGAACAAAAACAAGACCTGCCACCTTTATCACACTAGCTCAATATTGAGAAATTGTAATAAATAGAATGTTTTCCAAGAATTTCAATATTTTGTCTAAGCTGTCAGATTTTAATTCAGTACTCTTACTGTAACCCTGAAAATAGCACAAAGATATACATTGTAGTGGATAGACATCAACCCGGGAAGATAAATGTCTTAGAAACCTAAAAGATCTATTTTTGCAAATTTCATTGTTGCTGATCTGTAATGTCAGGGGACCTTGCCTTTTGTGACTTTACAAAGGCATATCACAGCGATTCTATACCCTACATAGAAGCCAGGAATTTAACAGGGAAGAAACAGCCCCAGGAAACTTCAGAATAATTAGCCTACTTCTCTGAGTCTGGGACCTCATGAAGACAATCATAGTAGCATCTTAAAGCACTGAGACCAACTGTCATTTTAAGGTGTTTCCTACCATTGGCACCTGACTAAATCCACTAAACTGGGAAAATAGCTACCGACTAAAAGACACGAGTTATTTTTTTAAACACTCACCTGCATTGTCCTGGGAGTCATCAAACTCCACGTTGAAAGAATGGCCATTGTTGATGATCTTCTGAGAAGTAGCATGTCCATAGGAGACACTCAGAGGCTTCAAGGAAGGGTCATGCTTGACTATTTTGGTGTCAATGTCAACAGGGGACTGGCGCTCTCCCTTGGCAATGGGGAAGTTCTTATACCAGTGCTCTGGCCCTAAAAGTAAGAAGCCACCAGTGAATCCTCCAATGTGGGGAAGGGTGCACCCAGACCCTAGGAAAAGCCACTCTACTCAGTTCTTATTTTGGCAGCACCATTTAAAGTTAGGGTATCCTTTGAGAAAATACCTGTGCCTCAGTTTCCTCATTTGTAACCGGGGATAATATTACAAATCTATCTCATAGACCTTGTTGTGAGAATTAGAAACTAGTCACCAAAGATCTTAGAGCCAATAGTGAGTGCTCATGAATACTAGCTATTTTTATGATCTTTTTATTTAAATTCAGAACCGAAATTGGGCAGACACATCAGGGCTTGTGGCTGGATTTGGGATATGCAAGCCCACAGAAGGCATTTGTGCAGGACCTGATTCCTGCCTAGTGTCCTCGCAGGACAGAGCCATTGCTCAGGTACAAGGCACCCCAGCCACCAGCACCCTCCAAAGGTGATCCAGATGTACTGGAAGCATCTTTCTCTTCCCTCCACCGGCTCTGGAACTCAGATCCGTGCCTGCGATAAAGCCCAGTTCTTGGCGACTGACCCCCTAATATTAGAAGTTGAGAAATGAAGGGGAAACCTCAGAGTCAGTGTGGTGCATTCCAACCAGCTCGAGGAAGTGCCCCCGGACAGTTAGCGCTGGAGATCCTGGCCACAGGTGGTGCTGAATCTAGCGGGATGTGTGTGGAAAGGGGACTCCTTGATTTCCCTGAGATCAACAACTAAAATGTCCCGTTATACCTTCCCTCGATTCCTCCCAGATCGGGTTAGGATGACCGGGGCTGGAGACCCAGGAGGGACTGTCCTCGGGTCCTGCGGACCGGGCTGCGGGTCCCCCTCCCGGGCCCTGCGCGCCGGCGGACGCGGGGATTCCTCGACAGTGGCTGGGAGCTGGGGCGACGCGGGCATCCCCCTCGCAGGGCTGGCTCCCGGGCGAACCTCGCCCGCCTCCTGCGCTCCGGTCCGCGGTAAACAGCAGGTGCAGGAGCTGCGGGCCGGGCGGGCCCGGGCATCGGGCCGACGCCGCACTCACCATTGTGCTGGCCGTACCCCCAGTGGTGGGACATGGTCGCTCCGGCGGGCGGTCGGGACGCGGCTGGAGTTGGCGCTGGTCTAGCAGCGGCGGTGCAGGGGCGCCGGCACCGTGCGTGTCCGCAGGTCGAACCGTCGCCGGCTTTTATAGGCTCCCGCCAACTTGGTGCTCGGGGGCGGCCCGGGGGAGGGGACCCTGGGTGGACCTGGCGACGGGGGAGGAGGTGACGAGCGGAGGTGATCTCTCGAGCGCAGGGCGGGGAAAACGCCCTCTCGGCTGGTGCCCGGCCGAGCTGGGTCCTTTCCCGCGCCGGGTCTCCGAGGCCCCGGCCCGAGTCCTCCGCGAGGTGCCGATCCTCCGTCTACGCGCACCCCACCCCCCTCTGGGGCGCCGAGTCTGGTGGCGGCGCTGACGGCTTGGGACCCGAGTGCCCTTCATCCCCGGTTCCCATTTGTGACCGCATCGCTGGCCTCAGAGTCTTCCCGCCCTGCCCCATCGGCTCCACCCACACCGGGTCTCCCACTTGCAGGCCTCACTTTCGGGAGTCCCAAGCCTGGGGCCGGCCAGCTGGTTTAGGAGCTTTGACCTTGGGGCAAATTGGGATGCGGTCCCGGAGGCGCAGGGGAACCGCAGCTCTGGTGCCGAGAGCCACGCGCCCCCTGCTGGACGGCTGAGGGATAAAGCGATGAAAGCGCCGCTGTCTCCAGCCCTCAGCGCGCCCTGAGGCGGATCTGGGATTGCATTTCCCTCTAGACTGGTTGGGGCCTCACACAAAACGCTCATCTCCTACCTTCCTACTTCTTAACACATTAACTGAAAGGAAGGAAGCTTCATAGTTAAGAACACATTGGTTTAAAATAACCAAAACCTCAAAAAGCATTTTTCTAGGAAAAATCATGTCTAAGACTGTCTTCCAAAGAGGTGGGTACTTTCTCAATCAAGGAAATTTATATGTGGCATACCTGAGTTCAATTCCTAGTACCATACACATACATAGAATTTTTAATGAAAAAGACATTTTTTTTTGAGGGCAAGGCAGCATTTTATGACTTTTGTGGGCCCTAAAGCATTTTGTCTTAATTGCTGCCTTCCTGATAAAGGCACACACACACACACACACACACACACACACACATTTTTGGCTGCATGATATAAAGGTTATAACTTTATTACATATATCACTTTATTACATATCTAAACATTTTCTTTGACTCCAAACTTTGTTTTTCCCATTCTGAGTTTAAGAGAACATTTTCAAGAACACCTAAAACTATCATGGACCTGAGTCTGTGTTTACTGTGCCTCAGGGGCAAAATCAGGCTTTTTATAGATGAAGAGAAAATTCATTTCCTGCAAGGAACTTTGTCACAAAAGTACTGAGTGTGGGGAAAGGTCTGTACTGTGGTCTCTGGATATTTTTCCCCCTTGAAATAGGGTCATGCTAGCTAAGTTGCTGAGGACCTTGCAAAATTGCTGAGGCTGGACTGGAACTTGCAATCCTCTTCTCTCAGACTCCCAAGTACTGGTATTACAAGCATGTGCCACCACACCCAGCTTCTGTGATCTTTGAGAGTACAGTATTTAAGTTAAAATTGAACAGGTTATTGTTTTCATGATCCTATTAACCTTAACACCATATTATTAATATTTAAAAATCTATAGACCAAACAAAAGGATAAATTATGACTAAATTTTTGCAATGCTGATCTCAAAATCATTACTTGCTATTTATTTTTGTTAATTCCATAGGAACAAATATGTTTAGACCTTCTTGCTCTTATTCTAAGACTCTAGAAAATTGTGTACCTCTATGGATGCATGTCTTTTGGTTGATGTCACAGGAAATTCATAGACAAAAGAGCATCAATGAACTCTTTAGATTTCTAGGAACATTATAAACTGTAGTTCACAGAAAATAAGGACCTTTTATTTGTGCCTCTGTAGTTGCAGTCTCTCATGGAACCCAGTGAAGTAATTTTGATCCCTTGAGTAATTTTAGACTATCAAGTCAGAAGGAGGAGGGCTCCCAGTGACTGTGAGACTCTTGGGGACTTGATGTCGATAAACGATAAGAGCTGAGCACAAAATGGACAAATGTGAAGTAGCCTCTCTATGAAGACTCTGTGATGGCAGCCAGACCATTAAGGCAGCAGGAACCCTTCATGTCCTGTGACACTGGATTGTAGCCTTACTAACATGGATGGAATTGGAGCATATTTCGATTATAAAATATCTCTCAAACTCCGAACACCACCAAACTGCAGTTCACCAAATGGACTCTTGGTGTGCGATGTTCCCTTATCTCTACTAATTCTCTCTGGGAGCAGACCCTCCCCAAAGAGCTGCTAAGGAGAGCCCACATCTCAGGAGACAGGAGGTAGCTCACCTTTGGATACTCAGGAGAGAGTCAAATGTTCTTTATTCACTTTTTTAGTATTACAGTGATTGTCTTAGCATTTCTTCTTGCCTTTTTTTAATGTAATGGAGATGGCTCTGTGACTTCATGTAGGTCACAATCTAACTTTATATTACTAAGGGTCTTAGCAGACTGCCATGATTCACTGGCTGCCAGAGACCAATATTGATTTTTCAAAAAATTGCTCTTATCAGGTATCTTCTCTCATGTGTCTTCTATTAGAAAGAAGGATTGGTTCATTTAAAAATAACCCCAAACCACCCAGTGAGGCACTCCACAACTTAGTGAGACCCTGTTTCAAAATAAAGAATAAAAAATAGGGTTGGGGGTATAGTTCGGAGGTAGAATGCCTCTGAGTTCAATCCCCAGTATTGCAAAAAAAATAAATAAATAAAATGAAAATAACCCTAAACCGAGCTTGGTAGCTTGGTGGTGCATCCCTATAATTGCAGTACTGGGAAGCTAAGACAGGAAGATCTCAGGTTCGAGGACGACCTTAGCAATGTAGTGAGATTCTTAGCAACCTAGTGAGACCCTGTTTCAAAACAAAAAATAAAAAGGGCTGGATGTATAGCTCAGAAGTAGAATGCCCCTGGGTTCAATTCCCAGTACCACAAATAATAATAATAATAATAATCCCAAATAAAGTAATTGATTGTACTGAAGAAAGGGTATTCTCCTCTAAACTGGGAGCAAGAGGAAGATATATCAATAAAATGTAACAGCAATTGCTCCTAGGATGCGTAGATGAAAGACCCTCTTACTTCTTAGAAAGTAAATATATGACTCTAAAGGTTTATGGTTTTATGACTCTAGAAAGTTTGCTTGACCAGGCTATGTTAGGAATGTAGGCTATAGGTGGAAAACGAAGAAGTGGTGCTATTTGTGTTCTGCCAATGACTGATATGTCATAAATATATATGTAACCCTGTTGTACTCAAGAAATGTATAAAAAAAATCCGTGCTGAATAATAAAAATAAAAAAATGTGGAAAAAATGTAACAGCATTTGAAGTCTGTGTTCCAATGATCACTTTAAAAAAGCTTCTAACGTATTAATCTTTGTAAATTATAAAACAAAATGGAAAGCATTTGTTTCTCCTCAAAATGTAAAGGTGTAAAGATATTAATATATATTACAAATGACAGATGCATGAATTATTGAATATTTGATTAAAAGCCAGAGAATCTCATAATTGTTACAATTGGAGTATTAAAATAATTATCTATGGAAGCTGCTTGCACATCTGTAATCCCAGAACTTGGGAGGCTGAGACAGGAGGATCAAAGGTTCTCAGTCAGTGTCAGCAACTTAGTGAGGCCCTCCTCAACTTAGACTCTGTTCAGAATAAAAAATAAAATAGGGTTAGGGGTGTAGCTCAGAGACAGAATGTTCCTGGCTTCAATCCTCAGTACACACACACACACACACACACACACACACACACACACACACAATCTACGGAGGCTAAGTATCACTCACTTCTTGGGAGTTACCATATCTCTTGTGACATCCCCCTAGCCTCATATTTGTGATACCACATTCTAATCAGTCAGTGTGTTGTAATCAGCCATTTGTAATCTACCCAATAAGATGTTGGCTGCTCATTTGTAAAGAAAGAATAATGACTACCATGTCAAAGTTGTGATAATTAATTTGCATATATATATATATATATATATATATATATATATATATATATGCCACATGTGGACACTCAGTAAATTATGCCTATTTGGTTCCTCCTAGACAGTGCTAAAGAGAATGTAATGCATTGAATGCAGAGGTAAACATCTGGGCAAGGTTCAAGGGAACAATTTAAGAGGGAGGTGCTTCCAGCAACTTGAGGGGTTTTTGTTTTTGTTTTTCTGGGAGGAATGAGGATTGTTTGGGTCAAGGAGCAATCTATTCTGACACACTTGAATATTTGTTTTATTGAACTAAACTCCTTGAGGGTGAGAATTGTATCACATCATTTATCTCTGGATCCTAGGTACCTAGCCCCTTTTACCTAGCCTGAACCCCAGGATAGGATATGTGTAGTATCTACTCCCATAAAACTCTGAAATTATGGAGTTTTACCAATCTAAATGGAGGCAACAGCAATTTCACCTCAGGAAAGCCAGTCAGTTAAAAACAACATAGTGTTTAAAACAGACTGGTTTCGAATCTGGGTTAATTTACTAGTGCCATGACCTTGGGAAAATTGTTTGAACTTGCTAAGATTTAACTTTGTATCTTTCAAAGTAAGATAATAATGATATCTGCCTCATAGAGTTGTGGTGACAGCTAAATATGTGTGTAAAGGATGTAGCATCATGCCAATAATTACAATTTAATAAATGTTAGTTTTCATGTTTGCTTGTGTAAGTTTTTGAGCTCCCATTAAGCGCTCCATGTTTTTATTTACTGTGTGCTCTACACAAGGTGAGTCCATTCATATTCATTGAACAAGTCTTGTCAAGTGCTACGATGTGCCAGACATCAACAGCAGGGATCCAGCCGGGAACCTGGTGCCTGCCTTCATGGAGTTTACACAAGGACGATGGAGGTACTGTGTAATAACTGAACAGTGATAAAGTGACTCCCTAACAGTTGCCAAGAGTATGGAATGAAGTTGAGAATAACAATGGAAAAAATTCCACTTGAGATGCCGTGTAGTCATGGAAGTCCTGCTAAAGGATATGTCCTTCGAGTAACTATTGAGGAAAGATCTAGGGAAAGATAGTTCAGGCAGAGGAAACAACAGGTATAAAGGCCTGAGCAAGAGGGTTTTGGAACAGAAAAGCTTGTGACTTTTGTATTGGGACTGAGGAAGAGAAGACAAGTAGTAAAATAAGAGGCAGGCAAAGTGGCAGCCTGCAGAGCTTTGCAGACCATGATAGCAAGAGAGGATTTTATACTAACTTCACAAGGAAGATACTGGAAGATTGTAAGGAAGAGAATAAGGCAAGCTGCAATCAACAGAATTAAAAGAAGCTTGGCAATTATTTGGTTCAACTCCTTATAGACGAGGAAGCTGGTAGAGGTTCTCGGCGTGCCTCATGCTTCCCCACCTCCTCGCCTTTACCCATATGACAGCCAGCTTTAGAAGGTGACCAAACTCTCTCTCCTGACATACAAAGCCATCTAATACTGGCTGTGGCTTCCCTCTTGGCCTCTGAGTGTCTTAACATTCTTCTATAGTACATTGGGAGGCAGCATCACACAGTAGCTGGGGGTTTAGATTTGGTTTCTAGGACTTAGATACTGTATACCCTTGGATGATTTATTTTACCTCCCCAAGCCTGCGTTTTCATATGTCAAATGTAATAAGAGTAACCGGGGCCATTGAGAGTGTTAAATAAACTAATTTATGTGATTAGTATGACGTCTGATATCTTGGTAGCTACTCCATTAAGATTATCATAGTAAGAGAGGCAGAAAATTGTGAAATGGGAACCAATTTTATAAAATAATAGATATGAGTTCCTATTCTGGCTCACATACTTACTTGCTACATTATCTTGAGCAAGTTAAGCAATCTCTCTGAACTTCACTTTATTTGTAACTTAGGGGAAAAATTCTTGCTCCAGAGTACTATAATAAAAATGAATGTCTGGAAGATGATAGCTATAGTTCCAGTGCATTTTCTTTGTTGAATTAACTATGAAATTGTCATTATAATACTTTCCTCTGCAAACTGATAGATTATTGGCTTCTCTATTTCTCTAACTTGGATGAAGAAATAATTCATTCAGTTAACATTCTTGGAGTTCCTGCACTATAAAAATAACTAACACTTTCTGAAAACTGTTTATGCACCAACACAGTTTTGAATACTTCACACTGGCCTACTTTACATCCAGGGATACTGAGGCATAGAGGTAAATTAATTTCTTCCAGGATATTCAGCTAGGAAGTGATAGAGCCATGTGCAATCCCATGCAGCCCAACCCTGGAGTTAGAGCTCCTTTCCCTCTGCTATGTGGTATCCCTGAGAGTCAGTTCAATGCCTTCAAGGAGCTTAGAAAAGCATCTGCCTCATGATGTTGTAACAATAATGCATTAAGATTCTGTATGCAGCACCATTCTGTGAAACAGAAAATTATATCAATATGCTGGGCATTTTAGAGTTTCCCACCAAACTTCCCCTAACCACTAAGACAGCAGGAGACAGCTCGACTTTACATCTAATGAACAGCTGAGTTCAACTTCCCTTAGCAAACTGCTTTTCAGACATTTAGAAACATAGTTCCCATATGAGTTTTTTTTTCCATGATTCCTAGTAATATTTAACTTTTCCATAACTAATTCATTCTATCTAGTTTTATAAGAAACGTGGATGCATTCAAATATTACCAAGTTTCAATTTCAAACAGAACTGCAATTAAATATTAAGTGTGACAATTACATTAAAAATTTGCAAATTGTGCATTTTAAGTATTTTCTGTTGCAAGACAGTTGCCACATGTGGCACTATGAAATAGTAGAGCTAATAAGAATAAGAATCCACCTTCTCAACTAGGGCCATTTGCACTCCAGGAGGTGTTTACAATGTCTTGAGACACTTGGGTTTTCATAGCTTTTTGTGGGGAGAGGAGAGTAAGTGACAGACATCTAGTAGACAGAGGCCAAGCATTCTACTAATATCTTACAATGCCCAGGCCCCACAACAAAGAAGTATTCGGCCAAAATGTTTATCATACAGTGACCTCCCCTTATTCATGGTTTCAGTTACCTGTGGTCAACCACAAATTGAAAATATTAAATGGAAAGTCCCAGAAATAAACAATAACAATAAACTTCAATTGTTTGCCATTCTAATGAAATCTCGTACCACCTTGCTTTGTCCACCCAGGGTATGAATCATTCCTTCTCCTAGGGTATCTATGTTATATATGCTACCTGCCTGTTAGTCACTTAGTAGCCTCTCAGCTGTCAGATTGACTGCTGAAGTATTATAGTACTTGTGTTCAAACAATCTTTATTTTACTTAATAATGTCCCGAAGCCCAATAGTAGTGGCACAAAAGTGACACCAGGGTATAAAACATGGATGGACAGATTAACTCTGGTATGATGCGGTAATGCTGCAGGGCAGATAGGGGAAAAAAAGCATAATATTTATAGAAAAAATTGTTACAATCTTCAGTTTCAGGCACCACTGGGTGTGTTGGGATGTATCCCCTTAGATTAGAGAGGGACTACTCACCCAGATTGTGAAACCCTCCCATAAGAACATATATGAAGGATTTCTTTGTCAAAGGACTGAAAAAGATAATTACATATGAATCCAGCAACATCTGGGCCATAGAACAGTCTTTTGCCCATAATATTCCCCCACTCACCTTTCGCTTATTAGATTGGGTAGAAAACAAAAATAAGTCTGCCTCTGCACTTTAGGATTATTGCCTGTTTACTTTGCGTCAACAGACTTCCAACGACTTTCCTTCCCAAATTGTAATAGTTTGGTTAGGTTAATGTTAGCTTCACCACATGACCAAACTTCCCTTCTGCATATAAATCACCACCCTACATGGGGGATTTCTGACTTCCTCCTATAGCAAAAGCAAGCTAATGTTTTCCGTGCAAGAGAAACTTCAGATATTACAACCAATTTCCTCCTCGTGCTCAAGGGCAGGAGTTCATAGTCACCAGTGTCCCTGACAGAGGCTTGAGAGTGCACAAACGGGAAAACGACACTTGTTCTGACGCTGTAACTTGTATGGATGGGCTACAGGAGCAAAGAGGGCTGTGTCATAACTTGGTAGCTTTCTCATTTTGTGCTCATTCAGATTAATTCTAAAGCAAAGAGTATTTATATGCATGAAAGGTGTCTTTTTGGACTGCTCAAAATTAGGATGTGGGAAAATAGAAGTGTACACAACCTAAGAAAGTTGTTCCTCACTTTGAATCCTCATGGACTTTTCATTATACTTCTCTGTTGCATATCATAGTTCTTTGTGTTTTTACCACTTCACACAAAATTTTCAAAATTATTTCACAGAATTATCTTTATGCTTCTCTTAGTGATTCTCTCCACTGTCCTTTCTCTTTCTCTTTCGTCCTCCTCAGCATATTGGCTGGAGCATATAAATACATATCTGAATGACTAAAGCAATGTTATTTTAATATTCCAGCAGATAGAAGGAACAGTATGATTAATGTTCCTTGATCTATCTATGATATGATAGAGTGCTTTTTCTTTCTTTTTCTTTTCTTCTTCATTTTTTTCTTGCAGTTGTTTGTTTGTTTTTGGTTGCCATCTTTGACCAAGTTGAAAGAGTTATAACCAAGTCCAAAAACTACCCAAGCCAAAGTGGAAACTATGTTCCACACTTTTCACATTTCACAGCAGGGTCTTGCTGGCACTGTTTCTCTAAGGTTTGTGATAGAATATTCAGCTTCTACTTCCACTCTCAGATAGTGCCCACTTGGATCAACACAATGAGAAACCCCAGGACAGAGCAAGTAGACTGGGCGGCTGGAGTCTCTGCAGCCTGATCTCCTTAGCAGAAGGCTCTGCCCCAGCTGAGACCACAAGGCCCTGCACACACTTCAAGAGACCAGTGATGAGCCCCTCTGTGGCAGGAAGAAAACATGAGAACTTCTATTTATAGTTAAACTTTCCACCCTCTAAAGATGTCTACTGTGTTTATATTTTATAATACATCATCACACAATACTGTGGGCATAGAATTGTATTTTTAATTCTATACTGGGGGATCATGCTCAAGAATTGTGCCCCAAGGGCCTGAATCACCCCAAACAAGTCCAGAGTCCACTGTCAGCCTCGAGGCCAGGTATCCAGAGCCGTGTTTTGCAGCTCGCCTGTACCCTTGATTCTGCTATCTGTGCCTTCTCTCTAATGGCGGAGATATCTGTATTTAACATACCCAGTGTGTAGACCACGGTGCTCAGACCTGATAAGACCTTCCCTTTGGTAGTTCAGCTGTGGTTAGTATAATTTCTCTTTAGAAAAATGTGTAGAGGTCACTCTCTTTATATACTTTTTTATTTCTTCTTAATGCATCCAGGTAATTTCTTGACCTATTTTTATCTCTCCCATACTTGACCCATAAACACTTTCGAAAGCATAAAATCCTTTCAAAAAGAGGGCTTTTTTAAAGTCACTGGTGTGTATTGTTGTGCTTGGGTTCAAAGGAACCCTTACTTTACTCAGTTATGGCCCAAAGCTCAAGAGTAGTGACACCAAAGGAAAAAATATATATCAGGTACTGAGTGCTTTTGCCCAGCTGAAAGCACTACCCTCTCCTTGTAAACTTTCTTCTTTAAGCCTTGTGGTTATTTCATAATTCCTCTGAAACTCTCCACCTCTCCAGGGGCCTAATCAATGTTTCATATCAATTAAGCTCCTAAGGACAGGAGGCTTAGCACACCTCACAATCTTGACAACAGGCCCTTTGTTAGAGAAAACAAATTAAAAGGAAGAAATTAGACCTTCTCTGATGAAATGTCATTAAAATACCCCTTTAAATGAAAAATACTTGTAATAGGCAGCCAGAGATTTCTATATCAAGCTGTGGGTTAAGTCACAGTGTACTGTCCCCACCCTCCCACATCCAAATAGACCCCTGGGTTCCAGAAATTAATTACCTGAGGTAGCTTTTTGTTTTTTCAAAAATTTCTCAGTTATATTAAAAGTAAGCTCTAGGTAGTAATGATATGTGCCTGAACCTGTATGTCATGTATATGTTTGTGTTGTTTTTAGAGGGTGGAACATTTACCTGAATTTACTGTCAACTAGGCTTGGGTGGAGCAGAACTTGTCAACTGAGAATGCTTACTGAATTTCCAAAAGTATTGTGCTTTGCTAATATCTGGCCATGAAACAACCATTTGAGTTAAAAAGAGATTTCTTTATTATGTGTGTGAAATTATAAACATCTTCACACAAAACCAAATGAAATGGAGAACTAAAGATACCAATGAGAAAATGAGGGTCAACTTATAGAAAAGAAGGTTCAAGCACCAGGATGAACCATGCCAATTAGTATCATCAGCGCCTAAGGCCACAGGCTCACTGCCAACGTCCCTCTTCGGTTTGCACATAGAACCATGAGTGCTTGAAGAGATAAATATCCAGTTAAAGAATCGCCAGTTATATCTTCTAGAACATGTTTCTTCTATACTGAGTTAGTTTTTTACATTTAAATTTGCAAATAATAAGTGTTTTATATAATAAGGTTTGTATAAGCTATTTCTTTTTTTCATGCACACTCTACAGAAAAGCCTGGGTTGTAGAAACGTATCCATACATTCTTCCAAAAACATAGCTCCCACCAGTTCATAGACCTAGACTGGCATTTGATATTTGAGGAGTCTCATGTCATCATCCACTGCTATCCATCCTTTCATTCCTCCATCCATCCATCTTTCCCTCCATCAATTCATCCCTCATCCATCCATCCGTCCATCCATCCATCCATCCATCCATCCATCCATCCATCCATCCATCCATCCATCCTTCCCTCTATCAAACTACTATCTTTGGCCTCTGACTAGGTCCTGGGGCCCCAGTAGTGTGACAAGATGAAGTCCTTCCTTTCATAAAGCCTCACTTTCCCCACTGATACACACACACACACACACACACACACACACACACACACACACACACCCCATAAACAAAACCAAACAGAAATGAATAAAACTCTAAGACAGTCAGCTTAGTAAGACTTATGCTGTTTCAGGCATTATGTTTTATTTATTCTACCTTATTTAAGTTTATGTTACACAAATAAAGAAACTGAGCCTTAGAAACTTTAATCTTCTGTTGTCAATAAGTGATTAATGACAGAAATGGGAATGAAAACCAAATTTTACTGCTCTTACCCCCACCCCCACCTCCACCAAATAGTAACCTATACTGCATACAGAATTTTAAAGTATTCTTGACCCTCCTAAATTAGTACCCAGACCAAGTTCAATTAACTGTGTAGTTGTCACTCTGCCCAGCACTGCACCATGCTCATACACCTGCCATACTTGGCTTGTGGTCTTGCTTCCCTCGTCAAGACCCCTCTTTGGGGTCCTGATCCATTCAGGTATCCCTTTTGGCCTTAGGTCCTTCTTTAAATAGATCACCACAAAGCCGGGCGTGGTGGCACATGCTTGTAATCCCAGCATTCGGGAGGCTGAGACCGGAGGATCTGGGTTCGCGGCCAGCCTCAGCTACCTAGTGAGGCACTCCGCAACTTAGTGAGACTCGGTTTCAAAATAAAGAATAAAAAATAGGGCTGGGGGTGTAGCTCGGAGGTAGAATGCCCCTGAGTTCAATCCCCAGTACCACAAAAATAAATAAATAAATAAATAAATAAATAAATAAATAAATAAATAAATAAATCACCACACAGAGAAGTAGAAGCATAAATTCTATGAGCTTCGATTTCCAAACACTTCCATTTGTATTATACTTTCATGGGAGTCAGGTGCTCTTTAGGGAATGGCTTCCCTTGAACAAATGTGTTTAGATCCATCTACATTTCAAATAAGTTGCATGAATACAATAGAAACTTATGGGCAGGTTGGAACATAGAAAAATGCACATTTAGTGGCCAAAATATTTTCCCTGAGATTTCCGGCTCCTCTACCTGGGAAGGACTTAAATACAAGGGAGCATCTGATTCCCTGTTTACTGCAGAGTCGATTCTCACCTGGCTAAAATTAGCTTTTAAATCACTGGGTTTTATGTGCTGCAGTGCGCTGGGTCCCCTGTGACTGCACTGTTAGACTCGCTCTTACTCCTGCTGATTACCTGTGATTATGTACCTGGCCAAATTGTCAGGTGCCTGCACCTGCTCAACACCTTCCCATCTACAGGTCATTAGCTCTCCAGTCAACCCACCATCCTAGATTTTATGCTTAGATTGATCTCCTTTTGTTCAATTGAAGTTGAATCGATCCCAAATTATAAACCCTTCTCCCAGAGGTGACTGGTACATGTTATTCAGCATGCTGACTTTGTGACATGCCCAGACAAGCTTAAAATTAATTTCATGGCAGGAGATTCTGTATTTACTATTAAGATAGATTTTTCCAGTTGATGCAGCACCCTGAGGGACACCGTTTCTTCACACTTGAAAGCCAGTGTGGAACAAAATGAGCACTGTGGTTCTACGGCCTCTCCTCTTTGGCTTATTTTCCAGATGTTTTGCTAGTCATACACCTCTTCAGGTAAGATGCAGAGCTTCTGCGACAGAGGCTTTAGCAGGAAAATTCTCTGGTCTTTCTCTGAATTACCTCTTCTAGCAAAGTGCTGGTTCAGAGTGACCCACATTGCTGTTTTTATTTTATTTATTTTATTTTATTTTTTTAATTGGTGCATTGTGATCATACATCTTTGTTAAGTACAAGCTGATAAAGGCATATATGCACACATTTCTCATTTAACCCTTCCCCAATTCCCACCCAACTCCCTCACCCTCCCTCCTTCTCAGGTTCAGTTTAGTGATTGACTTTGATATATTTGTGAAAGTACATCATGTGCATTAGGGTGCCCCCCACCATCACCTTCAGTTAAGTCAACTTCTTTGCTCACCTAAGGTTTCTCCTTCTTCATCTGGAGTCCCTCTTATGCCCCCATTTTCTCCCTAGCTTCCACATATTAGGGAGAGCATACGATTTTTTACTTTTTGTGACTAACTAATCTCACTTAACATAATGTTTTCCAATTCCATCCATTTCCCTGCAAATGACATGATTTTGTTCTTCTTTATGGCTGAGTAAAATTCCACTGTGTACATATCCCATAGTTTTGTAATCCATTCATCTGTTGATGGACATCTTGGCTGGCTCCATAGTTTGACAATTGTAAACTATGCAGCTATAAACATAGATACACATGCATCGGTCTGATAGTTTGGTTTCCATTCTTTTGGGTAGATACCCAGAAGTGGTATTGCTGGATCATATGGTAGGTTCATTCGCATTCATCTGAGGATCCTCCATACTGTTTTCCAAAGTGGTTGCACTAATTTGCAATCCCACCACACACTTTTGTTTTTAAATGCCATTTTCTACCAATAACAAACAGAAGGGAGCCTATTATAGTAACTCTTTTAATATGATCTGAATAGATGAGATACAGATTCATGATGTTGCAAATAGATACATGAAGAAAAAAAAAAACATGGTTTTTAGGTATGGAAATAAGCCATTAGAATTTTTCTTGGTTGAAGTAGAATTAATTTACAAAAGATGAGTTAATTCCTATTAAGAGGTATATTAGAAGCCGAGTGATTGAACTGCAGTAATTCTAGTACTTAAGAGGCTGAGACTGGAGGATTGCAGAGTTCAAGGCCAGCCTCAGCAACTTATCAAGGCACTCTGCAACTTAGTGAGACCCTGCTTCAAAATAAAAAATAACATAGGGCTAGGGGTGTAGTTTAGAGGTAGAATCCCCCTGGGTTCAATGCCATCGCCCCCTCACACACACACACCTCTGTAAGAATGACTAGTCTAAGTGGTTTATGTGTATTAACTTATTTAATTCTTTAAAAAGCCCTCTGGGTAGGTAATATTATCACTCAGTCAGAATTATAATATTATCAGGAGTCAGGCATACAGAATGTAAATTGCCTGAAGTTTCATATTCAGAAAACATTGTGTGACTTGACCTCAGTTCTTCCGAATACTGAATGAGAGTTGAAGGTGTTCATTTTTCATTTATTTAAGTTTTAGTTAAAAAACTACTAGTCCTTCTGAATACTGATCAGGACTTGGAGGTGTTTATTTTTCATTTATTTAAGTTTTAGTTCAAAAATATTATCATTTTCTGCCTTTAGCTTCATTTTTTATTATTAAGATTCTCAAAGACATGTAAGAATTACTTTTCTTCTGCATATAGGTATTATTGTATAATAATAAACATTCAAGAAGAGGAAATAGGATGCAGTTGAAAATTTTTAAATTCACTGCTCTGAAATTAATGTGAATAAAACAGTATGGCTTTTAATTTCAGTCATTTTTGTAATTATTTGCTGCCATCTAGTGACTCATGTAAAATGTTTAAATATTTTTCTGCCATCTAGTGACATAAATTAAAATTACATGCAAACATGACGGCTTTCTGATTAAGTCTTCACTACTTCAGGAGTAGTTTTTTAAAAATCAATAAATTTACAAATGTTAAATCTGACATTTTTAAAGTCTGACATTCACAGATATCATTACTTTTTCTCACCTTTTCTAATTTATTCTTCCTCTGCTAAATAATACACTTTACTCATATCCAGAGTTCCCCTTTAATATCAAATAAGAAGGCATTAGAAGATATATTAGAAGTCAATTAATTTTCTATAGATGTGGCAGTTGATGTTTTTTTGGACCATATATATTTCTTTTAGATTGATTTTAGTTATGCTAATTCTTATTTTGATAGCTGACATATTAATTTTTTACATATATCATAACTTATAATTGATCTATCTCAATCATATTTATTTCCTTATAGCTAGGCACTGAAAGCTTCAGATTTGCATGTTCTATGTAGAATACTTCCTATTCATCTCCATCAACATTCACTGATTGTATATTTTTTAACAGTTTAGGTCAAGGATCCTTGTTATTTACTTTTTTATAAATATATCCTACCTTCCCTTCACTTTAGAAGGATAAGCGTTATTATACATATGTACTCTAAAAACCTAACAATACCCCAAATTCAACACATGTATGTTGGTACTGTTCCTTAGGTATATGAGCATTTGAATATAAAACACTTAATCTAAAATTTCTGCCCTATTTTGAAATTTCAGATATATTCAGTGAGTATGCCCTGAGCAACAGAAGTTGGCAAATGCTGGACCTTTTCTCCACAGCAGCCCCTGGCTATTTCCCTGTGTTAAGAAAGCCTCATGGACAGTTGTTCAGAGCTTGTGCTTAATCAGGAAAATGATTCACCAGTGGAATAAGGACATCAGTGTGTCTTCAGTACTCCAACAGACATTTATCATGGTGCAGCATATTGAGGGCCAGGAGATGCTGGGAGAGAGTGTCAAGTTGGATGATAATTGTATCGCATTCACTCATAGAGGGGAGATGGGGTAATGTGTTCTACTGGAAAGTGAACTGTGCTACCTGATGCTAACAGGTCATTTTTCAAGGAGATCTAAGGTAAACAAAAACCAGTGTTAGCATTCACCATGTAGAGTAATGCATGGCTCACGAAGATGGATATTTCCCTTGGATTCCTCTACATTTATGACATCAGTTATTCACCATAGTACTTATTCATGCCATAGTATTAGGCAATAAGGAGGATGTCAGTGTGCATGACTGATCTCCATTCCCTCACGGCGCTTATGGTGGAAACAGCCTCCTTTGATCCACATTTTCCCTCAAAATTTGCAGCCTTGCCCAGCCTGTGTACTAGAACAAGAACCTGCTATTGCTGGCACTAGAGCACATGTTCCTCCCTCACATTGAGTGAGTACTGGATACCTTTATACAGTGCGCTAAGCACTGCTAAGTAAGTACCCTGAGAGAATCAGCCTGTGCATTACCACTAATGATCAGAGCTCCATGCCTCCTAATTTCAAGGGATTTAATTAACACATCCACTTCACACTGACCAACCTGGTTTTGCCTCACCCAAGTGGAAATCTATTAAACAACTTTAGCCTCACAGGACTCCATCACATGACTTGACTTTTAACAACTCAGGACTCTTCTGACCTGATACTATTCTCATTCCTTACGGGAATGACTTTACTGCTGGCATTTTTCTCAAATAGTTAACATATTAACCAGTGAAGCAATGGAAGATGATCAGAGTCACTGACTGTAAAATTAGATTTTATGTCTGTGGTAGTTAACTTTCGGACACAGTAGGAAAATTCCTGAGAAAAACAGCTTAAAGGAGGAAAGATTGATTTTGGCTCACGGTGTCAGAGGTTTCAGTCCACAGCCAGCCAGTCCCATTGTTTCTGGGCCTGCGGTGAGATGGAACACCATGGTGGAAGGGCGTGTTGAAGGAAAGCTGCTCAGCTCACAACCGCTGGGAAACAGAGATAGGGGAAGAGGCCAGGGGTAAGGGCAACTTCTCAAAGACCCACTCCCTTCACCCAAGCCCCACCCCCTGCAGTTTCTGCCACCTCCTAATCCATTTAATAATGAACCTGTCAGTGAGTTAATCCATGGATAAGTTTGGAGTCCTCATGAGCCATGCACTTCCCCAAAGCCCCACCTCTGAACATTGTTGCATTGGGGCCCCAGACTCCAACACCAGAAACTTTGGAGACATATCAGATCCAAACCACACACAGACATTGCATGTTTTAAAGGTCTAAATATATAGAGTAGGGCATGTCTGTATCACCCATTGCACTCGTCTGAACCCCAGAATCCTAACAAACTCTTAGGCCTCTGGGAACTATTTCACACTCTCAGATACATGGGCACACATTCCTCTGGCCTGTGATTTAGTTAGATGACTCTCACTAATTGCCATGGTCTCTCCTTGAGGAATGTAGCATCCTAACTCAGAATTTGAGTCCTTTTCTGCCACCTTTTAGTTATAAAGACAAATCTGTAAAGTTTGCCATTCTTAGTTTTACTCCATTTTGTCATTTATAATGATTATTTATTTAAAAAAATACACAACACCCAGCTGGGCATGGTGGTGCATGCCTGTTATCACAGTACATGGGAGGCTAAGACAGGAGGATCACAGATTTGAGACCAGCCTCAACAATTTAGTGAGACTCTCAGCAACCTAACAAGATGCCTCTGTTTTCAAAAAAAATGGGGCAGGAAGCCGGGCGTGGTGGCACACACTTGTAATCCCAGCATTTGGGAGGCTGAGACCGGAGGATCCGGGTTCGCTGCCAGCCTCAGCTACCTAGTGAGGCATTCTGCAACTTAGTGAGACTCGGTTTCAAAATAAAGAATAAAAAATAGGGATGGGGGTGTAGCTTGGAGGTAGAATGCCCCTGAGTTCAATCCCCAGTACCGCAAAAAAAAAAAAAAAAATGGGGCAGGGGGCAGCATCTGGGGATGTAGCTTGGAGGTAGAATGCTCCTGGGCTCAATTCTCAGTACCACAACAAAATAAGAAAACACAACACCCTGTTATTTGTGTCCATGTCTTTATTGGCTTTGGTGATCAATACAACTGCTTTTGCTTCAAGTGCTATCATTCACTTCTTCATGTTCTAGGAATCATTAATTCCAGCCTCTAATGTGAAGGACACCAGAGATAGTTTTTATTTGAATAAGCATGCAAAGATAAAAGTAGTGAAATAAAAAATAAATGGCCCTACTTCAGGTAAAGAAAACCATCCTTTATAAAGAAGAAATTCAAATCTGGCATCAAAAATTTTACAGTTCCTGGTCTGAGTATGTTTTCATTTTATTGATCATCAAAACTAGGTAATCCTAATAGTAGCTAAACTCTTTTAAAATTATAGCCTTCTCATGGGTGTCATTTAAGAGGTAAAATACATTGTCATTTCAACTCTTGATGTCCACAATCACTTTAATTTCTGGCTTATGTGTGTTACATGATCTTCATATACCTCCACTCCTACATATAGGATTACTTATTACTTCTGTAAGATATACAATTCATACTACAAAAATAGGAAAACTGAAGTTCTGTGAAATTTAAAATGACAGAAAAATGGTGCTTGGTAGCCAGTTTTCTATATTTTTACTCCTCCATCTCTGTTTCTTCTTTTTTGAAACCTTACTAGAAATATTACTTCTATAGAAAAGATGGTTATTACAAAGGCCATGTGTAAAATTCATGCATTTGTATTATATTTTGTCAAAAGTAACTTTGGTTTCCTGGTGACTACATCTGTGACATTCATCCCTCAGTGTGGGAAGATGAAATACACTTGGAGTACGGAGCACCAGAAGGAGACAAGGAACGGTGCTCCACAGAGGCTTCCTCAACTGAAGAGGGCGAGATCCAGCTGCTTCATTTGAAGGAGGCTCTCACCACCCTACCCTTGATGGGCTGCGGAGGGCGCCAGTTGCCCACAAGGGGCACCGGGGGCTCATTCTCGGCACTGGAGAAGAGGCTGCGCAGCTTGGCCATCTGCAAGCAGAGAGGACAGATTGTTAGCAAGGCCCCCACACCCAGTGAGCAACAGAGTTAGGGTCACTGGCTCTCCAAATAGGACAAGTTTCCAGTGTTCAGTCCCGAGGGGGTTAGCTACCTGCTCCTTGGTGATACTAATTTTTTATTTGTAAAAGCCCCCCCCTTTTCACTTAATAAAGAATCACCATGCCTTTTCCTCCTGATTTCCAAAATGACTATTTTAATTTGAGGGGTCAGTATAAAGTATAAACTTTATGTAGAAAAGCATGATTAGGTTAATATGTCAATGCAAATAAGAAAAAGTTTAATAGGACTTTGTTGTGTAAGTTTACAGTTATTTTAAAAGAGCAGAAAAAAATTAGTCATGCTACATTTTAAAATTTTTCTCAAGGAAAAAGAAAATAGAAAATTCTCATTCAGAATATTATATTTTGACATTGAAAAGGTTTTAGCTTTTCTCCTTGAGGAAATTTCAGTCCTCTTTCAAAATTTATACCAACATATAAGACCATTAGATCTGACCTTTTAATGAAATTGCCAATTTATATACTTGAGTCTGCACTGGCAGAAATATGAAGGCTGCCGTCTTGGGCAAGGGAGACAGGTGGTAAGCTGATGTTACTATTGGAGTAGACTGAGCTGTGGGCTCTGAGTGCGAGTCCCTGTGTTGTTCACGTTTGAAATATGTTCTTCTCCATGTCACAGACAACTTATTTTTCTCCCAAACAGCTTTTCTTCGAAAGTTTATCAAATGTTACTAAAACATTCTTTAAATGAACAGAAAGAGAAAGGGCCTGGGAAGAAAAGCCAGGAGGTATTGGGAACAGACAGAACAGAGATGGGCCTGGGGTCCTGCACTTGGCTGTGTGTTCCTGGGTAAATTACTTCTCCTTTGTGAAACTAACTTACTTATCTGTAAGACTGAAGAGGCAATAGACACTTCACAAGGATATTTAATCCCTTCTAATTCCTTCCTCCCTCCCAGTCCTGTATTTGCCATCCCATCTCCTAACTAGTGCTCAGTATTGGGGGGGGGGGCATTCAAATGAACAGACACTTGCTCACATATTTATCTGAATCCTTAAGTGTTGATAGAGCATAAACTTATTCACTGTTCACTGTCACAACCACTTTTAAACAGTGTGTATCTGTCTCGACATCCTTGGTACCCTTGTACCAGGTTGACTGCCTTGGTACCATCAGCCAGGCTGATTGTGATCAAGCAGGGCAAGCTTGAGATGTCCAGGGGCAGAGCTGTTCCTAAGCAACCACTAGCAGCTTCGGGTTTTCAGTAGCGTCTGTATCTTCCACAGCTGTGATGTTTTTACCTGGTCGGAGCTCACGGTCATGGGCTCCTTCAGCAGCAACCACACGATGCACTCCTCACAGGGCGGCGTGGTGAACGAGCCGTGGTAGGTCCAGTAGTCCCGGCAGGCAGGGAACAGGCAGGACGGGTCGAAGTGCGTGAAGGGCGCCTCTTTGCCCTGGACCAGAGTGGGCACGGGCACCGTGAGTGGGGCCGTGCGTGCCGCCCGCCCCCAAGGTCTCACCAGTTTATTCGTGAGAAAGGATATCGAATGTAACAGAGATATGAAGGAATCTTTTAGCAAGGTTCAGCTTTTTCAGGAAAGGTGGACCAACGAGAAGCTGGTTTGCCCATGTTGACTTTAGCAGGCACAACCCTTGTAATATTTTATTCCTTATTGTTTTAACTATGGGTTGAACCATAATTCCATCACTTCTTGTGAGGGGAAACTCACATTACACATAAAATTTGACAAGTGTTTCATATAAGTTAATGCTTTGGTTCTTGGTGACAATAAGCACATTTTAATCAGATGTTATAATTGGAATACCTACTTTTTCTAGTGATAAAATTTAATTGCAGTTATTTAGAACTGAAATGTATCAGCTAATTAAAAGAGTCTATTATTAGGATTTAAAATACAGGGATACTCCCCAGAAAAGGCAACACCAGGATTTAAAAGAAATCTAGAAATTTAGAAACTCTGTGACCCTGTGCTCACAGGAAGCGAAGTGACCGCTCAACTTCTCTGGCACTTGCCCACTTCCTTGAGAAAGTCATGTGCAGGCTGACTGGCAATTCAATAACACGGTATATGTGGACTTGCTCGAAAAACTCTAAACAGTGTAAATATAATGGAATTTAATTGTATATGTATGTTTAGCATACCCATCAAACTTAGTAACAGATTTTAGGTGAGTACATACACTAGAAATTATATAAATAAAATTGATGTGCTCTGCCTTATGTTTTAGGAAGGGAAATTATTTTCTTTTACCTTTGTCTTAACTTTGTCCAATGCATCAAGGATAAGTTGGAACTCGCCTTTCTCCCGTCCTATCTGTAAGAAAATAGAAATCCAACATCATGTTTTTCCTTTCTCTATAATTTAAGATTGTCTTAAAAACTGATGTTGATCCATCTATATGCAACCAGTGTTTATAAATCTGCCAGAATATCTTGTAGTAAGCAAAAACATAAGTTTATTTTTCCCAAGATTTTATACTACATGTTTTCTGATCTAAACTTGGACTCCAGGCCTCTGAAGTACAAAACCGCAAAATTACATGTTGATCTAGTTCTATGCCCTTGACCTTCTCTGCAAAGTCATTGCATTTTTTTAAATATAATTAGAGCTAGAATGGACTCCATGTATCCAGAACTAAATTCAGTGTCTTTCCTCTCAAAACCTACTTCAACCAGCACTGAAAATGACCCAAGGAATTCAGAACATAAAACAAATTAGGTCATTCAAAAAGAAAGAAGCCAGATTTTCACCTCTGGCTTAAAATCTAGATTATGTTACTGCCGAATTCATGTGTTAATGATACTAAGTCCTCTTTAAACCAAAGCTGGCTTGACAACACACACATTCAGTGTCCCATGTTAGCCTGGGATCATGCGGGTGGTGGCCACCCTAAGCCAAGGGGATGTCCAGCCAGGCACCTGGCTTCACACAAGTTCCCAGCATTGGCTTTTCTGGTTTCCAGTGCAATTGAAATGAAGCAGTGGGAATGAATAACTAGCACACTCCAGGCCACCCTCACCACCACTATGGTAAGCTTGCTCAATGTCTCTGACCACAGCTCCCCCCCAACACATCCATACACACATGCACACGTGTGCATCTTGAGAAAGTTTAGAAGTGCTAAGTGTACTGGAGAATAGTAAAAGGAATGCTTTTAGAGGGAAGGAAAACATTTTGAGCTGACCTTAGCAAAAGTGAATGAATAAATGAATAATAACATGTACATGGGGGAGGGGGAACACACACATCTAAAGCAAGAGGGGGGAATGAAACTCATGTTATCCTGTCTGCATTGATCAGGAACCAAATTTCGAAAGCAAAACAATATGACCAATTTTTACCTTACCTTCAGAAAAATGCCAACCACAGCAATTCCATCCGGTTGCTTCAGAGCTTCTCCAAAAGTGTTATACTTTGGATTCCAGTGAACCAAATGAAGCTAAAATGATAAAATATAGGTTATGAGGCAAATTCCTATGATAAGCAATGAGCATAAAATCATTCATAGTAGACTCCCCCCCAAAAAATGCAGCTTAAGGGTTTTTGCTTAACATTGCCAAGATTCTAAATATTAGCATGCAATACTTTGGTGAAATTTTTAATGGCTTAAATAAAAGTATATAAAACTATCTACCTCCTTGTAGCCAGGGCTCTAGAATAAGCACCGGTTAAGTTACTTAGAATGTAATAGAATAGAATAGTTTGTGGCAGCTAAAAATATATTTTATTAAAGATCAAAGATGTAATGTAATCCCATGTGCAGAGGTCAAACTCAAAGCCTTTCCCACATCTGTTAGAAATATCCTAAACTTTCCCCACTTGTGGAACAAGATGTATATTGGGAATGAATTCTCAATAATTACATCTTGACAGTAGCTCTGTAGATGGACTAAAGAGAAATGGAGTGATCATAGTGAAGTATTTCAGGTTTCCTAGAGTTTACTTTAGCCAACAGTTAAGCTACATAATGTTTCCCCTCTAGAAAATGTTCACCCATGTTTCCAGTTCTTGTCTAAGTCCCTGTGCTGACCACAGCCTGCCCTTGGAAAGAGTAAAGCAAGAAAAATGGATTGATTCTCACCTCTAGGGCAACTGCCGCCACTTACTGGCTTGGATTTATAAAGAGAACCCATAGGTAGCTTGCCTTATTCCCTTTGTAATTTGATGCCTTGATCTGAGCTACAAATCATACTTTTCTTTGATGGGCTAACTCAAAGAGTAGTATTTACTCATATTTACTCACGCCTAAAGAACAAAAATATGTCATTTGCAGAAAAATGGTTAGAACTAGAAAAAATTATGCTAAGTGAGGCCAGCCAGTCTCAGAAAGTCAAGGGTGTTTTCTTTCATATGTGGAAGCTAGCGAGAAAATAGGAAAGAAAATACAACTTATAGAAATCAGGAGAGAGCCCAGTAGAATAGTGGAAGGGGACCACGGGAGGGAAGAGGAGAGAGAAAAGGAGGCGTAAGGAACGAAACAAGCCAAGTAATGTTATGTTTATTTATGAAGATGTCATTACCAATCTTACTAGCATATACAGGGAGGCAGCAAGGTGGGATGCAAAGGGAAACACACCAAGAGACATTGTGTTCATATATGAATGTATCACTTTGAATTTGAATTTCATTGTGATGTATAACACTGCACCAATACAATTCTAAATTAAAAAAGCATATGTGTATCTCTAGGCCAATCTATATGTGTGTGATATATGCACATACCTATGCACACCTTCATTAAGAAATTAGAACATGAGCATTATAATTCCTAAATGCTCTTTTTATTCTTTATTTTGAAACCGAGTCTCACTAAGTTGCGGAATGCCTCACTAGGTAGCTGAAGCTGGCCGCGAACCCGGATCCTCCGGTCTCAGCCTCCCGAATGCTGGGATTACAAGCGTGCGCCACCACGCCCGGCCCTAAATGCTCTTTTTAAAGCACTATATTCTTAATAAAGAGGCAGCAGAAGATACTGGATAAGACAATTAACTCTGAAGCCACCTTGCATAAAGAAGGACACCAGGTATGGCTCCCACCATATTAGGTGACTTCTTTGCCCCAGTCACCTTATCTGTAACCTAGTGCACAGGGTTGCTGAGAGGATCTAGTGAGTTCATCCACGTAGGCACCTCGTGTTAGCTTTCCTTGTTCCAGTTGCATTTAGGACTTGGCCTTTTTTTATATGCAGCTATGCAATTTCTTAATAGAACCATGGAAATCTTCATGCTTGATGCCTCCCATCCACACACTCTTTACTGTCTCCTCTAGATCATCTGGCAACTGCAGCTTTTGCAAAATCAACTACAACTCATTTTGCAACTACAAGCTTGCAGCAAAAACAATAGATGCCGTTTTGTTGCTACAGCTATTCTTTTTAACTTTTTGTTTTCACTGTGCAAGACCCAGGGTGGATTGGGGCAGTTCCTCCCACCTCTGCCGCATACTTGACGCCGTCCACTGTGTGCTCTGAGCCGTGGTCATCCGAGGAGCCCCAGTGAAGATGGAACTGGCGAAGTCGGTAGGGCCCGGAAAGAGGACCACCTCTCAGCACTGTGATTCAGAGAAGGAGGTCAACAGTGAATGCATGCTTCCTTTCCAGATCCTCACTTTAAACCCATCTGCTGGGCAGACAGAGTCATTCCCAAACATACCAGACTCCTCCTCTCTTGGGATATATCAAATGAGTTTTCTTTCTCATCTTGCTTATTTGGTTCGCTGGCTTTTATTATTTTGAAATTCATTTGAAAATGAAATTAAAATAACAGATAGACAATAAGGATTGTCCATCTGGGTGTCCAAAGAGGTCAGTAGCATGGTGCAGTGAGAAAAACTGGGTAGTTAAAATCGAGACAGATTTGGGTTTCAATCCTGGCTCCACCCCTTGAGAACTATGTGACTTGGAGCAAATTGCTAAACTTCTCTGAACTCGTTTTTGCATCACTGAGAAGGTGACAATAATTCTAGTTTCAGAGCTGCTGTGAGGATTAACTGAGATTAAGCACTTTCACAGCGCTCATCACAACACCTGATAGTGCTCTCTGGGCAAAAGCGCATTCCTTCTCCATGTATTGCTTTCAACTACACTTGTCTTTAAGGCTGCAAGCAAGAACATCCATTCACATCTAACTTAGACTATTCTACTCAAATCAGAAGAAATGGAAAATTCAGAAATTTACCAGGAAATCCTTCAATATGAACTGCTAAACTAGATAATTCTCAGTAGCGTTAATTTAGACTTGTATAAATACCTCAATCAGTCACTTAACTTGGTCTCAATTCATTCAGGCCTGGGGAATAAGTTAAAGGCTCAAATGTCTTCCAAAGGATCTTGGAAACTGCAGAACCCCAAAATCAAGATCAAGCAGTAGATTTTTATCTATACACCAGATCAAAATAAAATTCAGAGGGTAGCTATTTATGAATGGATTGGCCACTCTGAGTAGCACAAAGATCTAAGACAATATGCTAGGCCTGTGTGAATTTGGTCATGAAGAAAATAAGTGGTTTGGTTCACTCAATTTTCCCTGTCCAACCACTTGAAATAGTTATTATCTGGACATATGATCCGATTTATTAGAATACTTTGTGTGAAATTGCCAATATTCTTTTTTTTTTTTTTTTTTTTTTTTGCTTACAGAAATGACATTTTCATGTGGCTCTCCCTAATAGATACTATTTAATTTCATTGTTTTCTTTCAAAATGAAGCTTGATTCAAATGGTAGGGACATGAAATCATTGTTGCAGAATTCTCTCATATTCCTTTCTTTGAACCTTCTAACAGGCAGGATTTATGACTCTGCTTTATTACAGTTCCATTAAGAACATTCATTTACATATAGTAATAAGGATAATTTCAACTTTATTAAAAATGTGGTCATAAGAAACTGTTCTTGCACATCAAATATTAAATTATTAAAGGAAGATTCTTACCTCATTTGTACTGAAATAAAGCATTTCTAATTGTCCTTTTTGTTTCACTGATTTGCTTTCAAGTATGGGTTATTTTTTTTAAATATGATTTTTTTCAGTTTCACACACACAAATACTGCTCAAGAAAAAAATCGCTCAAATACTTGAAAAACGTTCTCCGGTGAAGCACTGAAGCCAAGTCATCTTGACCCACGTAATGGCCCTGTTCTCTGCTCAGTTGGCCTCCTCCCAGACACCAGGGGAAGAAAGTACCAATTTTGTTTCTTTTTTTTTTTTCTTGCTTTGTAGAATGGAATCTTTGACAAACTTGGGCGTAGGGAGTAAAAGGGGGAGGCTGGCTATCTAGACCATAGGCAAGAAGCACAAGAACCCTAGGCTACTGACCAGCTGAGTTGAGAGAACACTAATTTGGATTCATTGGCATCACCAGTCTATCAAGCTCACATTTCAGGAATGCATTACCAACTTTTAGCTTGGGTGTGGGGCCATTTTGCAGCAACAAAGTGACCAAAGTAGAAGGTGAGACATTCCTCTTCAATGCATAAGTATTATTTTTTATAACTAAAGCAAAAGTTGAATGTCAATTTAATTTCCATTTTCAGGGCTGAAATTCTTACTCCTCCCACTAATTCTGTTACTGTGTCATAAATCACCTTTTGCCAATACATTGAAACCATCCATGAGCCCCTACCTGAACGTTATACTTACTTGATCTATCATAAGTGTCATCAAACACAACTCTGCAGGTCTTCCCGTTGTTCAGGATGGTCTTGGCAGAGCCGGGATCATAAGATGCTGACCATGGCTGCAGAGAAGGGTCATGCTTGATGTCTTTAGTGTGCAGCTCAATGGGCGACTGGTTGTCCCCCTTGGCAATTGGGTAAAGTTCATGCCAGTGGTCAGGACCTGGGAAATAAAGTTGAGTGCATTTATTTATTTGGTGGTACAACTCAAGGCCTCTTTCTAATGGACCAAACCAGCAACAAAGACAGAGGCTAGACAGCGACCACAAAGAGGGTTCAGATTGGGCAGTAGGAGAGTAGCATTTAAGACCTATTCATAGTTTTGCAAATAGTGGACCTGGAAATCTCTTTAACTCCATCGATTCCCTCTGCTGTCTCAGGAATATGTCCAGAAGGGCTTATTTTTGAAGTGGATTTCATTCATTGACATACGTTCTGCATGACTGTGGTTTTCAGATAATACCTCATGTTCCTTTTCCCATGGGTTAGGCAGCAGAAGAAAGCAGAGGATTCTAACCTCAGCACAGGGCTCAGAGAGACTGTTTGTGGCCAGTATCACAGAGCAACAAGGGATAACCAAACCTGGACCTCAGGTTGCCGGCTTCTCAGAGGCAAGTTACTGAACTCTGAGCTTCAGTTTCCTCCAAAGAAATACTAACTCCCTATGAGGGAGAACTAAATGAGATAAAGGTAAAAGGACCAGCAGCATCCAGCACTTGTAAAGCGTGCAGCCAGTATTAGTTCTTGCCCTACTCTTTGCCTGCCTTTCCAGCACGCCCCCTGCAGTCGCCTGCTTTCTGTGCAATGCCCGGCTACTCCTGCAGGGCCCGGCCGGGCTGCAGCCGCCTGCACTCACCGTTGTGGCTGGCGTAGCCCCACTCCTTGGCCATGGTCGTCGTCTCTCTGGGCGCTGGACCGCTCCTGCCTTCTCTCCTCCGGCGTGGTGCAGAGTCCCTGCGAGCCCGCGCCTTTTATAAAGGTCCCCTGCACACTGCATGGCCTTATTAGGTCAGTGAGGGTGGGACAGGGGGCTAAATTGGCCTGGGGTGGTATTTGGAAGGCGGGGGAGAGGGGAGCCAATGAATTACAAGAGCTGGACAGCTGTCGGGGTGAGGGGGGTGTGCTGGGCGGAGGGCCCCTCCCTCCCATCCCGGGAGCCCTGGCTCGGCGCCCCTTCTTCTCTCCTCCTAAAGCCCCAGGGATTTCCAAGCTGGCCTGTGTGCAGAACTGCCGACAGCTCCGCCGTCCTGCCTCTCTCCCTCCCTTCCCGCTGGCGTTTTGGGGAGTCGGCGGGGTGGCGAGGATGCAGTGTCGCGGAGCTTTACTTAGCCAAGAACTAAAATGTGCACCCCGGCAGCTCTTGTAGCCTCCCTTAGAAGTTGCTTTTTTATCTGAGGCTGGCGGTCTGGCCACAGTCTCTGGCAGCTTCTGCGAGTTTATTTCGCTGCAACGATCCTGTTAAGGTCGCTGGAAAGAATACGTTTGCTTGCCTGACCCATGTTTAACTCGCTTGCAGAAAACTTGTAAAATTCGAGCCAAGGATGGGAAAAAAAGAGACCGGGAGGGCAGGCGAACTTCTTTATCTTTAAAGAGATTGTCCTCTCCCTGGATCGCAAGAGGCAGCATTTCCCAGACTAACGGGACCTTTAGGTCTGCAGGACGCCCTGGGCTGGATCTCAGAGAGCGCCTGGAACCTGGGAGATGCCTGGATACCAGGTTCACGCAGAGCAGGAGACTGGGACTGATTGACCTAGCCAAACTCCATGAGCTACCCCTCTCTCTCTCTCTCTCTCTCTCTCTCTCTCTCTCTCTCTCTCTCTCTCTCTCTCTCTCTCTCTCCTCATGCTCTAGAAAATCCAAGAATATACTGAAGTATAGGAAAACCATCATTATAAAACAGTTGCATTGCCTAAAACATAGGACTTCACTCTCCAAGACATAATGAGAAATTGGAAGAAAAATTTTTTAAATTTAATTCCCCTCCTGAGTTGTTTCATAATACAATAAACGACACAAAGAAATAAAATGGGCAAATCCAGTGTGTACATGGCAAAATTACAGTTTAAAATATGTGGTTATGGCTCACATTGAAGAAGTCAGTGTAATAGATATTTACAATTCTAAGATTGTATTGTAAAATTTCTTCAGTTCTTAAGTCAGTAATATTTTTAAAGACTGAAAAAAAGATAAGTCTCATTTCAGTGCTACTTTTTAAACTATTTCAATATACATTTTCTTAATAACTTTGGCCTGTATTTATGATAGCATTTTGCAGTTGGGGACTACAAAACTTGAAAAGGAAATCTCTCATCATGGCAAAGATAGCTCACCCCTCAGGCATGTGGAACGACTGACACACTCATAACCTGGACGCCAGGGGAGTCACTCCCCAGGGTATTTTTGTGACCAGGGATTATTTGATCCACACAATAGCAGTGTGGAATCAGGAACCCAGGCACTTTGGAAAATCCAAGCCAAACAAATAGCCTTAGACTCTGAGCTCAGATATGCCACTGCTTGATCGGAAAGTGTGCAGAGTCAGGATGCCTTGACCAGGTTTCTCCTTTACTATGGTGGAGCCATGCTGTGTTTTTTGGTTAATGGAGATGTTTTGTATCAAGTAGGTAATTACTAGTATGAGTAAACCATAATCTTGTTCCAATTCATTCAATTGTTGCAATCTTTTTCTCTGGTATGTGTGGTCAGAATATCAGTAGCTAAATTTCATGTTATTTGATGTTGTAAGAATATAGATGAACTTTTAATCACATATTTAAACCAGGAGCAACCTAAAAATTCATCAGTTACTGCTTATGTTGGGCACATGGTTTAAAGGTTTAAAGGTTTATGGTGAGATAAACTTTTTAAAATGGGCTATTTGTAATTAAACAATATATGCTTTTGAATACACACTAACTAAAATTTGCACAGAGAATTATTAGATGTGTGTCCTTGAAAATTACTGGTATTTTTATTGTACCTTCTTAGAAGATACTTATAAAAACTATAATTTAAGACAATTTGTATCAAATCATATCATCTTAGACCATAACAAACTTCTCGGAAACCTCATCAGAATTCATCTGCAAATATATTTTTTCAAAACTCCATCTTCAAATTTCTCAGCTGAATGTTAATTGATTTACCCCAACATGTCTATGAATTTCAAAATTCCCTGTCAACGGAGTAAATCTCCTAAACTGTGTTGGAGGCTTTGAGGTTTCTAGAGTTGACTTGAAATGGAAAGTTATTAAGTATGCACTGAAATAAATGATAACAGAAAAAAAAGAGCTATAACGATCGCCAATTGTCTCCTAACATCCTGACAGCAGTACTCCTTTTACCATTATTGGAAAGGTGATGTGATGAGCACTTTGCAGGACTTTCCCCCAAAAAAATAAGTTAGCAAATACAGAGAAAGATAGAGAACACATCAACCAACAAGGAAAAATTAGGTAAACAGAAAGGAGGTGTCTGAATATGGAAGTTTCAATTAGGCTATATGTAAAAACTATGAACTTAAGAGATCTAGGTTGATAATATTTAAATATATTTTACTTGTGAGTTAGCATTTTATTTTACAAGATACCAAGTAATATAACAAACTCAAATCATCTGCAAGTTCCTGGCATTTGCATCAGGAAAGAAAAATAAAAGAAATTTTTTTATTCACCTCTGAGATCAAAGCATAAATGAGGATTTGAAGTAATTGCATAATTTTGCTTAAATATTTTACATAGCGTAGGGGTATGTATTTTCTACTGCATTTTTATTTTCATAGAACAAGTTCTGAGATAGAAATATGAAAATGGCTAATAAAAATTAAAGTTCTTAACTTATTTATTTTATTTGTTCCTTTGTAGTACTGGGGATTAAACTCGGGGGCTTGAACTATTTCACTCTGATAAGTAGTGTAACTTTGACCTTCCTCCCTGACAGTCTTTTCCCAAAGTCCAGCTGATCAGATTCTATAGGAAAATGATAGGTTGGCTCAACTCCTAAGTTGGTCACTAGTGACAGGTGGTCCATTTGCATCAGATCTTAGATTTTTACTGCAAAAGTTGTAGGAGAGCAGCCTGAAATCTTATCCCCAATGCTGTCTCCCTCTAGAATGCATCCACCTGAGACAGTTTCTTTATTTGAGAGCAGAAGCATGATCTCAAATCTACTTCACCATCAGATTCCTAAATCCAAATTATTTTCTTCCAAATATAAATTACTCTTCTCAAGTATAGTTTGTAACATCTAAGTGGAGAAAAACTCATTAACTATATCTTTTCTCAGGATCAAATTTAGATGATCAAGTCTGGTTAGTATTCACTAACAGAATTAATAAGCAGAACTCCATTTTATTTTGACATTTTGAACTTAGGTGGCCTTCTGCCTGCATTTTTCTTTGGCCTCAGGCACCTTAATTGGGAAATGGAGGGAATAATGCCCTCCTCACGGGTTCTTGTGAGGCTTAAGCGAGATAACATAATACATAAGCATAGGCCAGTGTAGTTAGCACTCAGTGTAGTTAGCACTCTCTGGCCTCCTTCGTGTCATTCAATTTCTCTCTGGGCAGTCACCGACCCTAAATAATCCTTGTTCCTTGTTGGCCATAAACGGTATCTTAGGTGGATCTCAAAAAGCCTAGGTGCTAACCCTCAGACATCACTTGGATGAGGGACACGTTCTGCTTGAGTGAAATAAACATGGATATCCATGGCGTTCACGCTTTCCTTCAACTCTTTTGAGTTGCTCAACATAATCACCATTGGCCCTTCTCACCTTGGGAGTCAAAGCAAACCGTTAAACCACGTGACCAGTTGTGCACAAGATGCATTAATCTAACAAGCTTAACTGAAACTCATAGCACTGTGTAAGAACTAGAAATCATATAATTCCTACAAGGCTTAACACTTCTTTGGCATATTATTTGATAAGCAAGTGTTTGTTTGTTTGTTTGTTTGTTGTGGTATTAGGGATTAAACCCAGAGTAATTCTCTCTCCAAGCTACACCCTCCAACCCTTTTTATTTCTTGGTTTTTTGAAACAGGGTCTCATTAGGTTGCTGAAAAATCTCACTAAGCGCTGAGGCTGTCATCAAATCTGCTATCTTCCTGTCTCAGCCTCCCAAGTACTGGGATTACAGGCATGCACCACCACACTCACACTCAGCTGATAAGCAAGTTTTAAAAAGTGAAGTT
>PVLC010008714.1:0-57159 GCA_004027655.1 Graphiurus murinus | reverse complement strand
TGGTACTGGGGATTGAACTCAGGGGCATTCTACCTCCGAGCTATACCCCCAGCCCTATTTTTTATTCTTTATTTTGAAACCGAGTCTCACTAAGTTGCGGAGTGCCTCACTAGGTAGCTGAGACTGGCCGCGAACCCGGATCCTCCGGTCTCAGCCTCCCGAATGCTGGGATTACAAGCGTGCGCCACCACGCCCGGCTTACATTTTATTTTAAAAAAGAGTTCCTTATTAAATTGAAAAATGAAGGCCTCTATGGTTTTGTTGTTGTTGTTTTTAAAGTACAATTAATACAGTCCAACTATAAAACATAGGACATTGTATATTTACTTTTAGTTTTTTAAAGCTATTGTAGATATAGAGGGGAAAGCCAGTGTTTCCTTTCTTCTTGTTCTTGTTGTTGTTGTTGTTGTTCTCTCTCTCTCTCTCTCTCTCTCTCTCTCACACACACACACACACACACACACACACACACACACACACAGTCACTCAATACAGGACAGTACGCTTCAATGAGCATGGACTTCTCCCTAGGAGCAAAATAATTCTGCAGCAGACACCAGCAGGGTCTCTTCTAATTCCGTTTTACACTAGCCAGAGACAATGCCTGATTCCACAGATTAAAGCTTTATCCCTTTATCCAACAACACTTATTCCCACTTTAGATACCAGTTGCAAGTGCAGGTTGTCACCTATACTTCTGCCAAATTGGCTACAAATTCCTCAAATTTGATTAATTAATTTTCAAGAGTAATTCACAGAACCCAAGGAAACACATTACCTATGTTTACCAATTAATTATAAAGGATATTATAAAGGCTATAGGTTGACAACCAGATAGAAGAGATAGATGCACAGAGCACTGAGAAGGGGTACCTCCTACAGGTACCTCCATGGGTGCAGCTATCCAGAAGCTCCCTGAACACAGTCTTTTTGAGTTTTTATGGAATCTTCATTTCACAGACACAATTTATTACATTATTGACATTGATCAACTCAACCTACAGCCCCTCTCCCCTCCACAGAGGTTAAGGGTGAGGTTGTGAAAGTCCCAACTCCCTAATCATGCCTTGGTCTTTGCAGTGTGTAACACCCTTCATCCTGAAAGTATGTATAAATCCTGACCACCAGTCATCTCATTAGCATACAAAAAGTACTCATCACTTGAGAGAAAATCAAAATATATATATTTCACAATATCACATATGCAAATACAGATTGTTTCCTTTTTTTGGTACTGGGAATGGAATCCAAAGGCATTTTATATCAGAGATATAACCCCAGCCACTTTTATTTTTTAAAACAGGGTCTCACTAAGTTGCTGAGGGCTTTGCTACATTGCTGAGGCTGTCTTTGAACCTGGGATCCTCTTTTCTCCACCTTCCAAGTACTGAGATTATGGGTATGTGCCACCATGCTCAGTTTATCTCCTTCATTTAAAGATTATGTTCATTGCTTTGCATCCTGCTTTTTCATTTAAAATTTAATGTTTTAACTTGTTATTTCTTCTCTGTTTTTGATTTTTGACTCAGTGTCTAGTCTAGCAGCCAAGAGACTGGAGTCAGTATTATGGTCACAGAGAAGGAACTGGAACAACATTTTTATTAGTGCATGTTCCTATTTGCATGTTCCAAAGACTTGCCCAGACAGAAAAAGGAAAACAAGAAAGAAAAGCTTGCCTAGACAATATAAAATACAATTAAGTGCATACTGCAATGACCTCCTCATCTCTTAGTGCTATATTTCAATATGTGCCTTAGAATATATGGGTTGGAAAACTAACCCCCAATTCATCAGCATTGAGAGGTTGAAAGAGTAAGAAACTAAGCTATGATCTAAGCTACACATGGTATAGCATGTTTACACATGTATACACATGGTATAGCATGTAGATACTAGACTACATTCTTGATAAAATAAGTCAATTGCTCTGTAGCTGTTCAATGTTTGCTAGAAGTTGTTACTCACCTAATATCAGTGTTTGTAATTTGCCATTACATGTATTAAGATGGCTCACTTTACTCAAAGGTTCTAATCTCTAAGGAAACCAAAAATTCTAAAAAAGTTAGAGTTGGAGGAAACAATTTGACTTGGGGATAGAATGGATCTCCATATGAAATCACCAACTCAAAATAATATCCATCCACATTGTCAATGAAAGGAGAAAGTCTCTGAGGTTGAAAAAAAAGCTGCATTTGTAGTATGTATGTAAGGATATTTGTATTCCATGCTCCAGATTATATAGCAGGTCCAGGTATCTTGGCCTATGGGAAAAACAAAAAATATATATATTTAAATTAGTCTCACTGTCATAATGTGATTCAAAAACAAAAAGAATGAAAATAAAAACAAAGCAAAATGTCATCAAACACAAACAAAATAAGTGACAGGAGTGGTCAACTGAGGAAATTATATAGATTTTTCAACAAATATTTAATAAGTGCCTACTATACTCTCAACAAAATTTTAGATTCTGAGGATATAGCAGCTAGCCAGAGGGAAATGTTCCTGTTCACAAACATGAAGAACAAAATATGTCAATGGGTTAAATAGGAATAAGAAAGAAATGGCAATAAGGAACCAGTTCTGTGAAGCTGAAGTCAAAGTATTATAGAGGGAAAGAAAAGCACAAAAGTTGTGTGGCTATAATATGCAGGAATGTTTGAAAACTATGAAGAAGGGTATTGTAGCTTCAATGTAGTGACTTAGGGGAGAGTGCTGCACAATGAGATTGAAGAGGAAGGCAGAAATGAGATCTTGGGGCCTCAAAGGAGGTGAATTTTATTTTTATTTTATGTATGATAGGAATCCATTGGAGTATTTTGAGGAAACCACTATATGAATTGCATTTTTAAAATATTAGTTTTATCAAAATGAATTAAAGACTTAAATGTAAGACTTGAAATTATGAAACTACTGAAAAGAAACAAAGACTAAAGGAAAATGCTATAGGAAATTGGAATGGGCAGGGATTTTTCTGATAAGACCTAGAAGTAGAGAAAACAAACAAAAAAAATAGACAAATTGGATTACATCAAATGGAACAGCTTCTACATAGCAAAGGAAACAGTCTGTAGAGTGTAAAATTAACCAACAGAATGGGAGAAAGTTTTATGCATTATATACCTCCTACAAGATTTTAATAACTAGAATGGTTGGGCATGGTGGCACACACTTGTAATCCCAATACTTGTGATGCTGATACAGGAGGATCACAAGTTCAAGGACAGCCTGAGTAACTAGTGAGACTTTCATCAACTTAACGAGACCTGAGGGTGATATCATTTACTTTGATGGGAAAGAGTAGGAGGAGGGTTTTGTGGGGGGAAATCAAATGTTCATGTTCAATTTAATTTTAGGTGCCTGTGGAAACAGTCAGGACATGTCATCAGTTAGGCTTTCTTGCCTTATTTTGGTGGAAGTCACTGTTGTATAAAAAAAACCAACAAACTAAGCTGGTACCTGGGAAGTGTCATGTTGCCTTACATACCTCTGTTTATAAGTACATAGTTGGCCGATAGCTACCTTTGTCCTGATTGCTATATAACTGCACTGGGATTGTCCACTGCATGAAATTACCTTGTACTCAGCCTACCGCTGCTCAATAAAGGCATGGAACACTCTCCCTGGTCTCTTTGGTTTTTCTTTGGACCGTCTGGATCTGGTGCAAACCTCCCCTGTCTTGATCGGTTGCACTACAGTACCTATTAGAAAACTATAGTTGAATTTGAACACAAATTACTGTCCTTGTCTCTCCCTCCCCAGGTACTTTGAAACATTTTGAACTATTACATAGGCATTGCTTTCATTATCATTATTGTATATTCAAAATATTGGATTTTTCAAATGAAATGAAGTTCAGTATATTGAAATTTAGCATGTCTCCTGATAACATGACTATGATTTTATCACATTAAAATAAGACGTTATAAGGGACTCAAATTTGTCATATGGAAAAGAAATTTATTTGTCTACTGAAACAGAGTAACCACTGTATTTATGCAAACTTAACTTTGGCTGCTAAGATTGCTTAGTTAGAAGCCTCTACTCCTGAAACAGCACTTAACCAACCAACACTCTGCCTCCCCTCATCAATGATATATTCATTTAAAATGAAAACCTCTTGTGTTAGTGTTATTTTTTGTTAAGTAGTCTATCTAAATACTCAGTGTGTCCATGAATTAGGACTATTAGTCTTAGAATGTAGCTAATATTGACCATGGGTAATCGCTAAAGTCATGCCCTTCATAATTAATACTTCCATAATTTTCCCTTACTCTTCTATTCATTTTTGTTCTCTGTGGAACAATTTTAAAAAGCATGTGTTCCAAAAACCATCTTCTACAAGTATTAAAAAGAAGAATCTGAAAGATTTTTATTATCAAATTACCCCAAATTAAATTCCTTTAGTCAAATAACATACAATGTAGTGAAAAAGTAGGCTTTAGTCTCTGTGGGTGATTACTTAGAAAATAAATAGGCTAATGAGTTTTAAGGCTGAACCTATTCCAGTGAATGCTATATTGTAGGTCTTTTCTTTCTTACTTTTTTTCTTCGTACTGGAAGTTGAACCAGCAGGGCTTCTACCTCCAAGCTACAACCCCATCCCTATTTTACTCATTTTTATTCTGAAACAAGATTTTCCCAAGTTACTGAAGGTCTTACTAAGTTACTGAAGCTGGCCTTGAACCTATAATCTTCTGTCTTTGCATCCCAAGTACTGGGATTACAGATTTGTCTCACCATACCTGGCTAGTTTCTTTCTTTTGTTCTTTCTTTTTTCTTTAATTAGCTTGAAGTCACATTAAAAATATTTTAAATACATCTTCTATTACATGTACTGGTAATCTTTTTTAATAACCTAAGGTAGTGCATCTGACTCAGTTTTCAAATCTAAATATCCTCCTTAAATACTGCAGTTTTCTTAAAACCTATAATGATTCTCTAGAAGACATCCACAGAAGCAATGGAAATACCATACACCTGTCACGCCTGGTGTGCTTCACTTAGTAAGTTTGGGAAGCATTATAGGCACATCTACCTTGCATTGAGAAGTCTTTCAAGCTCATGTCTTCCCCAAGATTGCTGGCAAAGAGAAATTTCAGAGAGCTATATCAAGAAAGGTACAAGAATGAACTATTAATGAACAATTAACACCTGTCTGTAAATTAAAGTTGATAATTTCATATTTGGTTTTGGCTTGTGAAACATGTAATTTGGGATTAAAAATAAACATACTAGAGCACACATCCTGATCAGAAACATTCATATGCACAGCTGGAAACAGACACTGCAATCTGAAAGTATAATTAAGATTTACCATCTCTATAGAGTACAAGCATAGGAAATGTATTGTCTTTAAATGTGAAGGTTCAGAAAGTGTTGGGGAAGAGAAAATATTAACTATAAGTAAAATGGCGTAAAGCATATCAAACAAATGTATCTGAATTTAGGGTAAAATAGAGCACCATGGGGGAAACAGAGGTAAAAATGACAATCATATACATAAAGGAAAAAAATTGTTTCAATGAGATCCAGGAAAGCACTCCTTAATTCTTTAAAACAACTGCTTCCTTGAGTTAAGTAAGCATATCTGCTGGGATACAGATATAATGCTCTGTATTAATTGTTAATGGGTAGGTATCTAAAGCAAAAAACTATAGAAATGAAGGGGTTAAGGTTTCTTGCAAGTGTATGATTTGCAAAGGCACTTAAATCCGTTTCCCTTAACAAAGCTCAACAGTGAGTGGTCATTATATGAAGGGTTCTTCCAAATACTCATGGACAGGCTAGTCACAGTTGTTGATGGGAAAAGACTTGCAAGTTAACACATTGCTGCTCTGAAAACTAGTTAAAATAATTTTAATTTTTATATTATTAAGTCTCTTATTGCAGTATTAATGATAATCATATAAAAATCTAAATTATTCACTGAAGCGATTTATGTTTTAAAATGCAGAAATTGTGTGGCTGAGCTACTTGGATCATATATTGTTAGAATTAGTACTTTGCAATATCCCCAGAGGAGACAGTGCTGTGATTTCTTGTGTTTTGTGTATGCTTCTTACTATTTTTCCTTCCATCTGCAGGCTAGCCTTGAAGTCATATTCTATAGTTAGTTCATAAAATGTAGAGGAAAAATCAATTACAGAGGTATTTCAGAAGGGATATATTAGACCTCTTTTGGTTGTTTCAACTTCTTTGACAAAGTGACTTATAAAAAGCATTCGAATGCCATCACTAGTCCAGCTCTGGGGCAGGGTCCTAAGCTTTGAATTATTCTAAAAAGAAAGCATGTATAAGTTTATGGGAAGTGCCAAACAATGTGAATCTCCTTTCCACACCTTTGGTGGCACTGGGTTAAATTTAGCCTAAGGACTCTTCCCTCTCTTATTAATGTGCCTGGCTGGGGGAGCACCACAGGAGCTTTATTTGAAAGTATACTTTTTCACACCCAGACAAGTGCTGTTTCCACAATTGTATGAAATAAGAAGCTGTTGACAAAGTCATTTATAGGTAAACATTTTATTAAAATCTCTAATAATCTGGGTACTTTAATATAATTTGATGCTTAATCAATGTTCAATGTTTGCCTCCCAAATGTAGCAGCATGATGGGAAATGGAGCACAGCAGGGTTCTAGTCATTGATTTTACTTCTGATGCACTAAGATCATCATGTATGTAAGGAAATAGTAAGGCCAAAGGGCAGTAGACGCTGGCAGAATTTTTACAGTACATGCCTGTAGGATGTATCTCAATGGAAGAAAGCCTGTGGTAGGGAGATTGTTACTGCTAAGAAGAGACATCTCAATAATCCTGTGTATATACCTTACATGCTAGAACAGACTTTGCCATGGTTGTTACTAATCAGTTGATTTTAGAATAGGGGTGTTACTCTGGATTATCTGGGGGAGGAGAGGGTGAGGCATTGAAGTGAGGGGTCCCTAGGGGTTAAGAGCCATGCCCAGCTGATGACCAGCCCAAAAGGGGGAGATCAATTCTTTGCATGGAACTGAATTCTGCAACAACCTGAATGATCCTGGAAGCAAATTCTCCCCTAGAGCTTCCAGAAAAAAAATAAAATAAAAACACTGGGCAACACCTTGATGTGGGCCTTTTGAGACTCCAAATATCTAGCCAAACTCACTTGGCTTTCTGTCCTATGGAAATGCAACTATAGTAATTTGTTAGAGCAGCAACAGAAAACTAACACAGAACCACAAGTTGATACTAGTAACATGCAGACTGCCTATCAACCAAGAGTCATAGGATAAGCCAGGCATGGTGGCACATGTCTATAATCTCAGGACTTGGGGCTGAGACAAGAGGATCACAGGTTGAAGACCAGCCTCAGCAACTTAGAGGCCTTCAGCAACTTAGTTAGACCCTGTTTCAACGGAAAAAATAAAAAGGGCTAGGGGATAGAGCTTGAAGGTAGAATGTCCCTGGGTTCAATCCCCAGAACCAAAAAAAAAAAAAAAAAAAAAAAGATTCATAGTTTCTATCCATGTCTGATTCTTTTCTTTTGTATGATACCTGCCAGGGAACTAAACTATAGGGTCCTGGTTCCTTATGATGCTTAGTGGTTTTTTGACATGAATACCTCTAACCTTTCTGTCTCGCTCAGCCACCACTCATCATGCAGGACATGAGTCACTAGATGAACGCACTAGAGTCACTTAATAGGTCTGCTCACAGGCTCTGTTCCTGCTCATCAGTCTGATCTACAACAAATAAAATTGCTTTTCCATGTATTTTGGATAAATATTCACAACTTAATAAAAAAGTCAAAATCATTCTTTTGCTTTTAGTATAAACATTTCATTTAGAAATATTTTAGACTTATTGAGAAGTTGCAAAGATAGTAAAATTATTGGGTCTTTTTTTTGGTATTGTAGATTGAACTCAGGGGCATTTTATCTCCGAGTCAAACCCCTAGCACTTTTACTTTTTAATTTTGAGATAGGGTCTTGATAAATTATTGAGGTTGGCTTCAAACCTGTGATCCTCCTCCTTAGCTGTCCAAGTACTGGGATTATAGGCCTGTACCATCATACATGGGTCTTTTGAAATGGATTTTGAAGGGTGATTAGGACTTTAAGTGTTGCATCAGTGATGTTCATCTCATAAAATTTATTGAACAGTGGTACCAATGAACTTTAAGTTGGTCTAGACAAAACAGAAGAGCACCATTTCACTTTCCTAAGTTATGACGTTGCAATAACAATGGCAACCTCACTTGCACCATGTCATCCAGTGCAAAAGAGCAATAAAGGATTGATGACAAATGAAAAATAAAACATATTTAAATTGAATAAAATGTAATGAAAAAGAATAACATACAAATGATATAAAGGCAGACTTAATTCTATTTAAAGTGTGTGGAAAATATCTTTATGGAAGGGAAGTAAACTGTTCATGTTTCTTGAATATTTTTTCAAGCAGCTGTTTTCTTAATATATGAATTTCTATCATCTTCCAATACTGATGAACAACACTAAAATTCCATTTGGTTAGATGTGAAGATGCTAATGTGGAGTACAGGAAAAGAGAGAATAATCCTTAGGTATTTTTATAATAATATTGCGTGTTGTTTGTTTGTTTTAACTCCAGGAGTTACTACTGCCTACAAGAAAGGCAGAAGTAAAAAGGTATTTGTCTTGATCTCTTTATGGGAAACTTTCTTCTTATCTTCATGATCAGAGTAAGGATATGAAATTTGCAAAAAGATGTTTTTTGCACTAACATGGAAAAAAAATTCAGGAGCATGGATGTGCAAAGATGATGGAGGAATGTGGGTACTAAGTTTCTAACTTGTACTAGGTAAGGGATTAGCTGTGTCTTTGATAAGAGTTGGCTGCTAAACCAGCCATAAGGAACTGTTTTGCTGTTTCTAATCTAGTAGTTTTCATTGAAAAGATTCCTGGCTAAAATATGAACTTGATTAAAGTCCCAAAACAGGGCTTTACTATTTGCAAATTTAGGATCAATTAGGGTCCTGCTTATAGTTCTTTGGTGTAGAATAACCATTTTTTAAAACTTTACTCAGAAAATATATTCCTCCTTGTTAAGACCTATTATTCTTTGAAAATATTGATTAAAGCTGGTTGTTTTAAAGAAATGTAAGTAGGCAATTCACTTTGTGCTAGTAAAATGTATGGCTTTTTCTTAATAAAGGAGAAGGGTATAAATTCAAACAAACACATCATTACACTAGGAGATATAAATGTAAACAGGACTCCCTTAATAAATTCTCTCTTTATTGATTTTTCTCAAGTCTCACCTTTATCTGGGATATCTGTGAATCTCTGTACACCAGATTTAAAATGTTCAACTTGATCTATTACTTTTCTGAAGATCAGAAAGCAGTTCCCTCCTCTTGTCTCTTTGACACTCCTACTTGCTAACTCAGCTTAACCAAGTAGGATCTATAGATAAGGAAGAAAGGAGAAGTTTGAAGATCTGGAAATAAAGAGAACTCTCTTGATTCTTTGTCTGAATTGTACCTTAAATAGATGTAATTTGGTGGCTTCTAGGTCTCAAAGTGGTTTGAGAAGGAAAATTCAGCTGTATAGTAAGAGCTACAACTGAGCAGATTTCAAATTTGACTTTCCTGTTAGCTTTTTTGCTAGAGGAGGCTTTGTGATATCACATCATTGTTTGGAGTGAATTTCCAGAGATTCTCAGATGGGATAGTGGTATCTCCTATATACCTCATCAAGTCCATCATTTAGTCTCTAGAACTCTAGAATTTTCATAAAATGTCACTTTCCTGAATGCTACATTCCTGAGTCACTTCCTTACTCTGACACCTGGTTCATGTTAGATCTATTTAATATGGATAACTTTGCAATTTTCTTTCTGACTATAGCTGTGATGTCATAAATTGGGCTACATGTCTATAATGTAAAAAGGGAGAAGTGGATCTTGAACACTAATGAGCAAAAAAAAAAAAAAACAAATATAAGTGAAACATCTTACTCAGAGACAAGGGAACTGATGGAAAATCTGATGAAATAGTGAAAAAGCAAAGCAAAACAAAGGCATATAACCCATATATTACATTTAAATAGTACCCTTTACCCTCAAATGATGTTATTTTTTTCCCCAGTGTCTGCTTGCTAGAGATGTGCAGTTATCACCATTAGTGCTGGCATTGAGAAAGACTCAGGTCAACTGGGAGGAAAACAGAAAATGCTATATAATGAAAAAGTGAAAGGAAGGTCTACATGAATTAAAAAGGAAAAAAGAAAAGAGACAAGTCAATATGCAGAGCAAAGATAGAACATCTTACATAATACTAAGGAAATTAAAACACTGAGATTTAGACTGAATATTCACAGGTGGAGAAATTAATATAAACCTAAGGCAAAAAGCACAAGCATGCTTGTAATCCCAGCATTTGGGAGGCTGAAACTGTAGGATTCGCGTTCCCGGCCAGCTTCAACTACCTAGTGAGGCATTCTGCAACTTAGTGAGACCCTGTTTCAAAACAAACAATAAAAAAATAGGGCTAGGGGTGTATCTTGGAGGTAGAATGCCCCTGAGTTCAATCCCCAGTACCGCAAAACAAAACAAAAAAAACATGAACCTTGAGGCAACTATAGAAAGTGCCAGAAACTAGAGCTGTTGACAGGACTGGCCTGAGGCCAAGCAGTGTTCCAGCTTTTTTCCTTTGTTCTCCTTCCTTCTTAAAATTACTTGTTTTCTATCTCATTACTGAGGTCCCTCTCTCTTGCCAAGGGACAGATAGCTAATCTGGTATTTAAATTCACAATGATAGAGTAAAGATGTAGTGAAAAGGACACAGGCTTTGATGTAAGACAAACTTGTGCTCAGATTTCAATTTTGTATCTTAGTTCATTTATTTGTGTGGTCTTGGGTAGAGTCCTTAAAATGTCTTATTTGATGTGCTTTTAAAATGGAGATAATGACATCTACCACAATGTATTGCTATTAAGATTAAAGTAAGGTCTGCAAAGCATATAGAAGTTCACCTTGGATATAGTAGTTCCTTAATAAATTGAATAGGTTTCACATGAATCTTCAATTAATTATACCCAAGGAATAACAAGTATTTTTCAAGGATCAGGAATGAGCCTTTTATGTCATTATCATTTTTGACATTTTTTTTTTTTTTTGCAGTACTGGGGATTGAACTCAGGGGCATTCTACCTCTGAGCTATACCCCCAGCCCTATTTTGTATTCTTTATTTTGAAACCGAGTCTCACTAAGTTGCGGAGTGCCTCACTAGGTAGCTGAGGCTGGCCGCGAACCCGGATCCTCCGGTCTCAGCCTCCCGAATGCTGGGATTACAAGCGTGAGCCACCACCATTTTTGACATTTGTCAAGGTTGTAAAATGTTCTGGGTTTCATGTTAAGGATTATAATAAAGTTGAATTGAATCTCACAGCAACCCTATGAGCTGATGCCATTAGTATTTCCATTTTATGAAAGAGGAAACTAAGGCACAAAGAAGATATAAGTAATTTAGCCAAGGTCACAGAGCAAGGAAGTTAAACAGCTAAGGCTCTAATGTCCTACTTAAACATGATGACTTAAGAGCCTTCCTATGCTTTTTATCGGAAAAGTGTTCTCTTCTAGGCTGTGTCAAAGATTACACATCTTTCTCATGCATGCTTGTACAAGGGAGAGCATTCCTGTTTGCTTTTTCCCTGAGTGCTACTGGCTCAGCTAGGAAGTTCAAACCCAACCCTTAAAGCCATTTTCCATTAGTGTTAACTTGTCCTTACCAGTGAAATTGAAAGTAGCACTTTGGAAGTAACACCTTGAATGTTTTCAAGAGCAGAAGGGGATATTGTGAGGGTTTCTTTTAATTTTTTTTCCTTTCTTTTTTTCTTCCTTTATTTTAATATGAGGTAGACTCCTGGCATGTTTCACTGGAGAACCAACTACAATCTGACTCCATCCCCAATGATAACAAAATATCTAGTACAATGGTTTATAGGGAAAGATTGGTGCTTTATACTTATGTTTTATTTTAAAATGCATTATTGAATTTATGAATAAAACTCCCATAATAAATTTAAATATTAAATCAGAGCTCTTCACCTACTGAATTCATGTAATTTGTAAGGATTGAGGAAATACATAGTACTTGAAATTTTTTGACACTACAAATTCAATCATGAGATCGACAATCAGAGATTACTGGTTTGCAATTAGTCCTGCATATTTCTATTCCTTATTAATTAAATTAATTAATCAGGGATTTATTGAGTATTTACTATGTACCAGGCATTGTGTTAGGAACTGTGGATAAAGACAATGGCAATTAATATTTGTTAAACATTTATTCTGTGCTTTAGAACTATTTAAGATACATACCATATTAGTTCATGTAATCATTTCAGCCACACTTTGAGATAGGTGTTATTTCACTTTGTAAATAAGAAGATTGAGACACCAAACAGGTCAAGTAACTTGCCAAACTCAAGGTAATGGAGACAGGATTTGAAACCAGGCAGTTATCCCAGAGCATGCACTCATAGCTACTGTGTTAAACTGTTTACAGTATCTGGGCATGGTGGCACACACTTGTAATCCAAATACTTGGAAGGATGCTGAGACAGGAATATTGCAGGTTTGAGGCCTGACTCACTAAGTTAGGGAAAATCTATTTCAAAGTAAAAAATAAAATAGGGCCAAGGTATAACTTGAAGGGGTAGAATACCCCTGGGTTCAATCCCCAGTACCACAATAAATAAATAAATAAATAAATAAATAAATAAATAAATAAATAAATAAATAAATAAATATTTATAGTAGTGAATGAGAAACAGTCCCTGCCTTTAAAGAACTCATGGTCTAGTAAAATAGACTAAAATTTTAAATCAAGAAGTTATGATACACTATGATCTATGTGATGGGATTTATAGTATGTCATAAGAGTATATTATAAGGCTGACTAAAATAGTCCTTCTAAACTAACATCTAAATTAAAGGTGAATGTGAACTATTTTATTTATTTATTTATTTATTTATTTATTTTGCGGTAGACTGGGGATTGAACTCAGGGGCATTCTACCTCTGAGTTATACCCCCAGCCTTATTTTTTATTCTTTAGTTTGAAACAGGGTCTCACTAAGTTGCGGGGTGCCTCACTAGGTAGTTGAGGCTAGCTGCGAACCTGGATCCTTCAGTCTCAGCCTTCCAAATGCTGGGATTACAAGCATGCACCACCATGCCCGGCTTGAATGTGAACTATTAATGCAAGGGAGAAATAAGATGAGTATGTAGGTAGGGAGGGAGAATAGGCTGACTAGGAAGAGTATTCCAAGCAGAGGGAACAATGTAAGCAAATGGAAGTTAGTTCATTATGACCAGGATATTGAGTTGTTGGGGGGGCAGTGGTGTTGAGTGAGGCTGGATAACTAGTCATGTTTTACATCATATTGGGTCATTTAGGTCATGTTAGAAATTGGCACTTCATCCAAATTGCAATGTTATTTCACTAAACAGATTTAAGTAAAGGAGTGACAATGGTTTAAATTTTAATATTTAAACTGCAAATGATTACTGTAGTACTAGTGTGAAGAATGGAATCAAGGAGAAAAAAGAACAGATAGAAAGCTATTTTTTAAATCAGTAGTTGAATATGTGATACACACATGAACAGTTCCCATTTCCTTCTCAGAAATTTTCTATGATGACAGCTACTAGATTTTTTTCTATCCCTCAAAATTGTATGTTAGCAGCATGATGCATATATTTTTGGTTTAAGATCTAATCCTAGCCATTGCTTTAGAATAATCAACCAATTCATCTCTGGGGTTCTTTCTATTTACATTTTTAATTTAGACAAAATAATTTGAAAATTGAATAAAAATACCTGTTTCTTGGGTATTAATCTCATTATGTAGATAAAGTTCCTAAGACACAACTGAGTATGAAATAGCTTGGTGTAAGACAGAGCTAGTACTCCAGTCTTGCCATCTTGTTTTACCTGCTTCTTCTAGATAAGATGTTTCATTGAACATACTTGTTCTCGAATGAAAATACTGAATAAGCTAAAAGTATTGCTAAGAAAGGAAAAACAGAATCCAAATAATTGTATAAGATAATTGTTCAAATTCCATAGCCAAGGGCAAATATTTTTCCTTGAATAAATACATATCATGGTTCAACAATGGGATCTTTGGTATGTTCCCAAGAGATATCTGGAACTTCTAAATTCTATAGAATAGGAGGAAAAAAGAGTTGTATTATAATGAGTTTTCTTGCCTGGAATGAAGTCCACAGAGATCTTATGCACCATTCATAGCATTTCTAGTATTCTTACCAAGTTTGAGGCTTATATGCTAAAAGGGTGTTTTGCTGTCAGTAAACTAACAGGATGCTGGCTGGGAGGATTTATACCTGAACTCATTATTCCAGAGCTTACCACACACACACACACACACACACACACACACACACACACACACACATATATATGTATATTCATACATCTTATGATTCAAATTTACTGTATCTTAGTGTTAACAGTAAAAAATCTGAGAAAAAGAAGGAAAATTTAAATAAGGGAATTTGTATGTTCCCTCTGACCTTAGAATTCAGAGTACAAACACTCACATAAAGCAGAGAAAAAAATGTGTTTCTTTCTTTCCACACAGAGTTACAAAGCATGGCCTTGACCATTACTTGTGTCTGCCAACTGGCAGTATTCAGGCTGCAGGGAGACAAGGTCTCCTTTAAGGACCAGTGGATTCACCCATGCTGCTTTGTGTCCTAAACCAATCTCTGTGTCATGCCCTCAGCAACTTTTCAGCACCACACCAGCTGTCAGAAGAGCCATGACAAAGATGTAGAAGAAGGCTGATCTTCAAGAGAAATAATTAATTTCACTGTGGGTCAACTTGTTCCCTGTATAACCCCTATTTCTCCTCCTTTACATCCTATAAACTTAAGAGCATAAAACTTCTCTTCTTCTGAGGCATATTTAGGAAGTAGTGGGATATGATGGAAAAAAGTAGATTAGGACTCCTGCCTCTTCTGTGTGTGACACTTGGAGTCCCCATTTACAGTTTCCTTATATGTAAAATGAGAGCAATAGCTATTTTCCTGCAGGGATATTGAAACATAGATTTATTAAAGAAGTTTGCAAATACTAAGCAACTACAGTGGCTCAGATTCTCTGGGACTTACTTAGTTTCTCTATTTGGAAAATACAACTTCTAAACATACATAGAACTATAACATACGATCATCTTTAATATAAACCAATTATTCTATTTTATTAAAAACATTTATGCAGACAATTTTGTACTCAAAATGGAGTACTCAAGAAAGTGATATTATGTGCTAGGAGTAGAAATATAGTAATCAAATTACAAAAAGGAAAATATAAGTAATGGATACAAGTGACTTGCAAATTTAAGCACAAAGAAATAGAGGTCATGAAACTTGAAACAAAGAAATAAAACAGAGAACTTCTCCCCTAACAAGAGTTTATCTGAAAATTAATTAGTTACATTTGAATAAAAAAGAAAGGACAGCCTACCAATGCCACACAGATGATAGTTATGTATCAGCTTCTACTACAGAAACAGAGGATCTAATATACAGGCAGGATATTAAATAGAAGTCAGTGGAGATGGATTCTGCCAGGCCAAGGGACCTGGGAACAAACCTTAGTGCAGTCTGAGTGGGATGATGCTGCAGCTGTGTAATGAATGGCGTCTTCAGTGGCATGGGAATTAGCTCTTTTGAGCAACCTTTTAAGAGACTGGAGAATTCGAACCTGCCATGGAAACACAGTTAAGTAACACTGAAGGGGCTGGTTTCTTGCCTTGATATTTGCTCAGGGACCTGTGAATGGTAGAGGAAACTCTGCTTTATTTTGTTTGAAAAAAATTAAGAGAATAGTAATGCAAAATGAATCAATTTAACTCAAACTTGTGAACTTGCTGTGCACTGATGCTTGTTGCTGGAAGCATAAAATTCTTATTCTAGTTGGAACAATATAACAAAATGTATCTTAAATAAAATATATAGTATATTAGATGGTAATAAGTGATGCAGAGGAAAATAAAGCAGAAAGGAGATAGGGAATGTATGTGGAGCAGGATAGGGGGATGGTACAATTTTCCATAAGGTGGTAAGGATTGGTATGAGAAAGTTGCATTTGAGTAAACACCTGAAGAAGATGAGATTAACTGTTCAAATATATTGGGAAATAACATTCTAGCCGATGAGAAAAATAAGTACAAATGGCCGTGGAATCAAAGTTAGCTTGATGTGTTTAGGAGACAGTGACGAGGTTGTTGGTGTGGTTGCAAAAGAGCAAGCAAGGAGTGGGGGGATCCAAGCTCAGATTAAATAGCTTCGTGGGCCATTGAATGTACTTTGGCTTTTAAAATGGGTAAAACGGGAGAGTATTTGAATTTTTTAAGCAAAGTAGTGATATATAATTTACATTTTAAGAGGATAACATTGTTGTCTGATGAATAAACTCAAAAGATGCAAGAGAGGAAGCCTGGAGACCAGTTTGAAGGTCACTGCAATAATACAGTTAAAAGATGATGATTTGGGGGTCCAGATAATAATAATGGATATTGTAATAGTTTCATTTAGAAGGTCCACCTAGTCCTCACAGAAACCAGGCAGCCGTGTTGAAGGTAGGGGCTTGGTTGCCAAGGAGGAGTCTCCTCCCTTTGTGCTCTTTCTCTTGCTTCCAGCCTCCATGATGTGAGGGCAGAGCACTTGCTCTCTTCCTGCTTCCCACTGTGATGCCTTCAGCTCCATTGGCCCAGCCTAGCATGGACTGAATCTCTGAAATCTTCAGAACTGCAAGAAAATAAATCTTCCTTCTTCTAAGTTGTGTGGTCAGGTATTTTTGGCCACTACAGTAAGAATGTTGATTGAAACAGATGTGGTGAGTGGCTGAACTTTGTATGTATTATGGAGGTAGAGCCGTCAGAATTATTTAATAACAAATTTGGTGTGAGGATGCTAAAAAAATGAAAGGTCTAGGAGAATTCCAGATGCTTTGTTCTTGTGACTGGAAGAATACAATGACCAAGATGTAAAAATAGTGTGAGGAACATTTTTTTTTATGAGGAGGGGAGTATCAGGGGCTCAATTTTAGACATACTAAGTTTTCATTCAAATAGAGATGCCAGGTAAACATATGTCTGCATAGTTATGATTTTAGGGGAGATATCCAGGATATAGGAATAAATTTGTGACTCATAATCATATACTCTTGATGAGAACAACAAAGGAGGAAATATATGTGTGTGTGTGTGTGTGTGTGTGTGTGTGTGTGTGTGCATAGACTAATAATTGAGTTACTGTAACATGTAGGAGTCAGAAAACTAAAGCTCACATTAGTTAATTCAACATTAGTTGTTCTAATAAGAAAATATTAAATATATTAAGAAAAAAAAGATCTTTGAATCTTGATTATAAATTCCAACATGGGATAGAGAGAGATTTTTCCCCAAGGAACTCTTGGTTACATTCTCCTTAATACCTGGCTTCCTCTGTCACAGCATTAATGTTCATCATAGCATATCAGGCTGGTAAAAAGGGAATTATTTGGAAGGTTGTGAGTGGGAGTATTTTGAAATTACTCCACAAAACTGATACACATTTTCCATTAACAAAAATTGATTGGTTATAATGAACTGCAAGGGATACAGAGAAATGTAGTCAAACTGTGTGCCAAAGAAGAAGAAATGTCTTTAATGAACATCTAGTCACAAGAAGATATTAGCAAAGGAGATTTAAGATACCAGCTGTTGAAATATGAGAATGTGGTGGCTGAAACCAAGAAAAAATTAACTTTTTTGCTTGAAATGAAGTGTGATGAATTAAGTTAAGTCATCTCTAATAATTAACCAGTGTATTTAAAAAGACATAGGTCAATAGGAACCTTTTGAAGAACAAAGGGATAGAGAAAGACTGTCTGGAATAGACTCAGTAAAGAATGAAAAGAGACATTTGAGACAGTGCATATGAACATTTGTTTCACAAAGTTCTTTAGTATTTTCAACTAGCAATGCCTATTTGCTTCCTGGGGTTTTACATGTGTAGCTCTACAAAAAATATGTTCCTGAATTTGGGAGGGGAGAGAGAGAGAGAGAGAGAGAGAGAGAGAGAGAGAGAGAGAGAGAGAGAGAGAGAGAGAGAGAGAGAGAGAGAGAGAGAAAGGGAAAGAGAGTGTCTTCAAGGTCATGACCCAGTGACATAACTCCTTCTACTAGGCCTCACCTTTTAAGAGTTCCACAACCTCCCAATAATGCCACAAGCTGGTGACCAAACTTTCAATACATGGGTTTCTAGGGGACATTAAAAATCCAAAATATAGCAATGTCACATAAATTAGTTGTTGGTCATACTTATGTCTCTCCAATGGACATAGGAAATGCAAAATTCCTTGGGTCCTTGCCATATTTCTTCCTCATATATCCCAGTGCAATTAAGAAAAGAAGGACAAAACTCAAGTAAATTTTTAATTCATTCCCAAAACTAAAGCATTTGCAAACACTTTAATTTTAATAGCAACTAGTAACTCTTAGGTCACCTTTCATACTGTCACTGAAATCTGCTGCATAATACCTTTAACTGCCTTTTTGTTTCAAAACACAAAGGTAAAATACAGAGAGTTTTCAAATATTTTAAGACAGAAACTCAAGAATCTGAATATTTAGTTTACCTGAAAAATGGCTTGAGGATTTGATTTAGACTTTCTCTAAGTACCTGGAACCCATGTGGATGTCCTTAGAATCTCTTTCAGCTTTGATCACCAAAACATTGTCTCTTATAATGTAAGCCAACCAGTAGTATGGTTATGGAAGAACTGTAAACATTAGTCAAAGAATAGCAGTGTGGATTTGAAAATGACCATCATAAAATCTACCTTAAGTAGCATTCTACTTTGCCTTAAGAAAAGTGGATTTACCCAACACATTAGGCTTTTATGTGACTGAACAAGGTAAATTGCATGATTCCTAATAGCTTAGAGTCCAAGGAGAATTTTTCATTATATAATTTAAGTGAGTGTTAACCACATTAATGATAAATTACAATATAATGCAGTATTCATTCATTGTTTCTTAGCAGCCCTAGAGGCTACAATTATATATCCATTTTTTGCATCCCAGAGAAGGAAGTGGGACTTAAGGCACAGTAGTGGCATTCAGTTTGACTTAGGCTACTAGGCTATGTATGTCTACCGAGGACTTAGAAGGGAACCATCAGGGAGGGAAAAAAAAAAAAAAAAAACAAACAAACAAAAGAAAAACGAGCAATGTCAGTTGGTGCTGACAAAGAACTTATTTTCTTGGTGCTAACTATATTTTGACTAGAAAGCAAATAATATCATCACAAACCATTAAGTGGTTAATGCAATTAAAATTGTTCTTTAAAGTGTTAAAATGAATAAAAATGGCAATCCTCCATTAAGGAATAATTTGAAAGTAGATAGAAAGATTGGTAAAAGCAGTAATTAGATAAAAAGGAGGTTTTCTTTGTAGATGAACCATTCACTAGCCATGACAATATAATAAAGGAATTCAGAGAATAGGTTGGTTGGGCAGGAGTGGGTAGAAGGTAAACCATATCAGTGATTTCGTTATCTGGCTAACAATAACATAGCAGGGTGAGAGTGAAAAACTATCAGTGATAATTCCTCGTTTTTGTGGGCTCCCAAATTGGGAAAAGACAGACAGAATAGAAGATACAGCTGGGTGTGGTGGTGCATGCTTGTAATCCCAGTACTTGGGAGAATGAGACAGAAGGACTGCAGGTTTGAAACTAGTCCCAGCAACTTTAAGACTCACCTAGAGATATCTTGCTTCAAAACAAAAAAGAAAGTAAAAAGGAGCTGAGAGGGATAGATTTGAAGTAGAATGGCTCTGGGTTCAATCCCTAGTACAGAGAGAGAGATGAAGAAGAAGAAGAAGAAGAAGAAGGAGGAGGAGGAGGAGGAGGAGGAGGAGGAGGAGGAAAAGGAGACAGGAAAAACAATTTAAGGTTTTACTAAAATTCTCAATAATGAGAGATAATCTCCTAAGGCAGTTTAAGGAATCAGTCAAGCCACAGGATTTTCAATATCTGCAGTAGAAGACAGTGGATATGGAATGTTAGGAGCAAAGTGTTAAATTGCTTGCTCTAGCTGCCATAGAAGTGACAAGGCTCAGAGGACTCTGCAGATTCTAGAAGTATATTAGGAGAAAAAATTAGCATCTTTACTTAAGTCTAAACAAACATCAAGGCCTAATTAAGAAGTATATCAAAGCACCTGATTTTAATAAGACCCACAAATTGCCTTTCTATTTCTTTTCATTGTGATCCAGTCATATTTTTCCTTAAAGATTCTGAAACCTAGATAGCAACTTGTGTTATCATTTTTATAGAAGAGCATGATTTATTATCAGCTTGAGGAGAATCAAAGAGTAGTCTATACTGCTCCATCAGAAATTATCACTATATCTGTCAGTAATTACTCAAAATTTTTCCATAAGGTTTATGAAGATCAAAATAGTCTCTAGAAAAGAGATGGTAAATATTTGATACCTGTGTTACTGCTTCTCTTCTCCTTCAACTGTGAATGTGACAAATTAATCATGGGACTTTTTCTTGCTTTTCCTTAAAACACTTAGAATTCTCAGCGCTTCCCCAGTAACCACCACAAAACAATTGAGATTGCCATATAAAAAGAAACACATGTGCCATCCCAGCTTTAGAAGGTATACTTTGAGAAAACTAATCAACTTACTTCATTATGATGTACATTGCAGAGGTTATTTCTTTTTGTAACCAATGAGAAACATTCATGTCTTTGAAAAGTTTCAGTTTCAGACATTTGAACATGATGAATAAGAAGGGTCTTGTGATTACTGTAACTAGCAATACTATTTATCTTAACGTCTATCTTATGTCATTGATAAATGCATATGCTATGGTTTGGGTATACTCTCCCACCTAAGCTTCACTTGCTGTGATCTTGGTCCCCAGTGTGATGATGTAGAGGTGATAGAACCTTTAGAAAGTAGAGCCTAGCAGAAGGTGGTTAAGTCATTAAAGACACTACCATTTGAAAGGATTAATATAGTTTTTGAAGGACCTCAGTTAGTTCTGGTGAGCATGAGCTGTTACAACAAGATCACTCCTCGCCTTTGAATTCCTCTGGTTTCCTGTTTTGACACATGATCTCTCATTTTCTCATGTGTTCCCACCATGGTGTCATCTAACATGTTGTGATGTAGCCAGAAGGCCTTCACCAGGCTGAGCAGATGCTGGCACCATGCTCTTGAATTTCCAGAGCTTTAAACTAAATATATCTCCTTTGGTTTATAAAGCAACCAGCCTCAGGTGTTTTGTTATGCATCAAAATTGGACTAACATAACATTTATATTGGAATAGAATTCCATATGTGTTATAAGAAAAGCAAAATATTGTTCCCTAGGAATTTGTATTCAAAATATTCTAGAAATATTTCTTTAAATGAATATCAACTCACAGTTCTTGTTTCTTTTTTACCTCAAAGTAATTATTGAAAAATTATAATTATGACTATGGAACACTAAAGAGTTAAAGACAATAATTGTCTAAAACACTCCTTTTCTATCAGTAACCCCAGTGACTTCTTATAAAACCAGTTTTCTTTCAAAACTCCTTAGTGATGTGTGTGTGTGTGTGTGTGTGTGTGTGTGTGTGTGTGTGTGTGTTTAGAAATTAGAAAATTTAATTCAGGGATGGAATAAAAAAACAGCATGCAGTATAGTTTTCCATTAATATTCCTGATTGACATCATTTGCAGTTGACTCCTGCCATTTTGTAATTCATTAACTTTCTAGAAAAACTAGTTCATTCTTCTCTGGGTATTATACTGGACTATATTGCAAAGGTAAACCTTTTTCACTTTTTTCTTTTTTGTAGTTATGCACAAAAATTATTTGTCTTTACTGACTCCTTTGAATTTAACATAAGATGTCACTTCTTGTTTTCCATCAGAGCTAGCCCAAAGCAAAATTGGTCAGTCCTGATTTTAAACCCTAGATCCCTTTCTCTGTGGCCCTCATATTCATCACTTGTTTCATCCCAACTTAATTCTTTCCTAATCTAGGTACTGTGTATTCTCATATTGTCCTCTGTCTGCCTAGGTTCTTTGACTAGGTCACTTTAACCAGACCTATCCTGTCTGTTCTTTTCATCTCCTTCTCCCATTAAAATATATCTGTATAATGGCTCATTCTTTTATATATTTCTGAAATGTTGAAGTCAACTTGTTACATTGATTTATAATACGAAATTTTATGGTTTAGATCTAGAATGTCCTCCAAAAACCTCATATGTTGAAAGTCTGGTATTCAGTGCAGCAAGGTTAAGTAATGGGGCATTACTTGAGGAGGTGGGTCACTGGGAGATAGCCTTGAATACTATATCTGTTCCTGTGCCCCCTCTCCTTCATAACTTCCATCAGATGAGCAGCTTTTTTCCACCAGGCCCTGTTGTCCTGGTGTTTCTGCCTTGGAACCAGATGGCCATGGACTGAATCCTTTGAAACCATGAACCAAAACAAACTTTCCCTCCTTTAAATTGGTCTTGTTAGGTATTTTGATCATGGTGCTGCAAAGCTGACTAATACATGGAGTAAGTGCATATTTCATGTGGTTCTCTTTCATTGGCTTAACTGAATAGAGGAACATATGATTTTAGATCAAACTGGTGGAAGTAAAAAAATTTGATCTGTGCTTTGAAGTACCACTCCTATCACTCCAGTTAAGAAGTTACCTATGTCATGTTTATTGAGCAAATCTCAGTAGTAATTGATGATCAAAGTTGAATTTGTCAGGATCCAACGTAGTATCAGTACAAAGATTCTATGAGGAATTACCAGGAAAAATGTATGAGGAGGACAAGAGAATGCTATACTGGGAGTAAGAAGTTCTGGGTACTAGTTCAGGCTGTGCAACCCTCAGGAAATTGGTTTCTTCATTTGAATCCTTCAAAAATTTATTAAAAGCTTAAACTGAAAATATATAGATAAAAGCACTTTGAAAACTATCAAGGGATATGAAAGCAATAAATATTGGTAATTATTACTTTTGTGGGAAACAGTCACCCCATCACTTCCAATGCTTTTGATGAAGCTCCAGACATAAGGAAGACTCATATCTTCTTCAAAAGCCTACAGGCACATTTTCTGGCTTAGATAATTTCTTGCCTGATTTTTTTTCTCAAAATAATAGCATTGACAATAGGCACAGAGACTGATACAAGTATTGTGTTCAAAGAGGTGACAGCTTGACATACGGATTTGAAAGTAATGACCAGAATTCAATACTTTTGGTGGCTGCTTGTATTCCAATTCCCAAAACATTCAAAGGCCTTTTCATGTGCTTCAGATAAGCACCCACATTCCAAGTGGCTAGGGATCTGTTGGTCAGGCCTCTGTGCATCACACACTTCCCACACTTAGGCAGTTTTCTATGCTAACTCAGAATTCAGAGTTATTTCTTGAAACCAAATGTTATCCTGCTTGAAATTTCATGACTTACTAGACTGAGATTCAGTGAGTGGGGGAAGCTTTTCCTGGATGGTGACATATATGCACAGTCAATTTTTACAATTAAACATGATAGAAAAGAAGAAAGGAAAGAAAAAAGGAAAGAAAGAAAGATAAAGGAAGGGCAGGGAAATTGAGGTTGTCAGGGCAAGTTGTCTCCTTAGATAGGAACTAAGGAGACAATATTTCATGATAGCTAGGCACATGGGATTTGTGAGTTGATATTCTAAGTGCTTATTCAATCATTGATCCAAAACAAAAAATTATTATAAATATGTCAGACCTTTAGGTACTAGGATTAATTACAGAAAGCAAAACAAAAACAAAACAAATTACCAAAGTATTTGACCTTATGGCACTTACATCCTTAGTTGGAGAGCTAAAACCATAGTAAAGTGGGAATTAAGGGAGGGAGGTGGGAGAGGATACTTGATGAAGGAAACAGTTCAAATAATGATATGTACATAAACAAAATTAACACCAATCTCTATTGCATATACAGGGAGGGGTAGGGAGCAGGTAGAATTCAGAGAGAAACCCATTAAGTGGTATGTGCATGTATGTTTCTGTCACTTTGAATCTTATTATTCATTATGATGTATAATTACAATGCACCAATAAAAGCACATTAAACAAGAAGTAAAAATAGAGAAAATCAAAACGTGGTAAGGGACTTCTGGGGATTGGATAGGGTGGATAGATATTACTATTTTTTATATAGATAAACAAAGACCTAAGTGACATTTGAATATCAGCTCTTGGAGGTAAACAGATGTCTAGAGGAAGAGCTTTCAAAATAATAGTGATAGAAAATGAATGGTCCTGAGGAGTTGACATTTTTTGGTATAGAAACCAGTGTAGCTGGAACAATAATGAGGTGGAGAGTAGCAGGAGAGTAGGACACAGAGATTAGAGGAAAAGTTATTACATAGGGCTTTAATGGCCACTGGGATGAGTTTGGAATGTGTCTTAAGTGCAGTATAACATGATCTGGCTAACATTTTAACACAAATCCTGCCATTTTTAAGAAAAAAATCATAGAGGACAAGGGTTGAAGCAGGGAGACCAGTTAGGTGAGAGGTGATAGTAATTCCAACCAGAGTGATGACAGTGGAGGTATTAGGAAGTGGTCAAATTCTGTATAGCAATACAAATGCTTCTATTTGATCAGAAGCTTAACTCTGATGGAAGAAAGGGAATACTCCATGCAGTCAATTACTCACTAGAATTTTCTATCATGGGATTTACAACCAAAGCTACAACAAACTTTACTTTGCCTTACATTGATACTGTTACTTTTTCTGGGTGGCTCTTTTAAGGAGGATCAGCCAGTTTGATACAAACATTTCAAATTTCTGGCATTCTTAGGTTTCTTTGCTATAACATTAAGTAGCAATCTGAGTGCCAACATTATTTCCACTTTCTACACCACGATTCTGTTGTTGAGGCTCAGAAGCTATGCCATCTTTGCCTTATTTTCCTTTTACTAAGTTTGTAGTAACCCACTAACATAAAGGAAACTGGTCAGTGTGAGTAGGAGTTAAACTTGGTAGAAGATGGTTCTCTGTGGAAAATTGGCATTGAGTAAGCCACTTTTTCTATAGATTCAAATTTCTCACCTGTAAAATGAATGGATTGAATTGATGAACATTAAGATCCTTTCCAGCTCTGAAGTTCTATGATTCATTTCACTCATATAGAGACCCTCATCCACACTTTGTGGGTATGTATGTAACATTTTAATATTTATAATCTCATCTTTACATAATTTTAAATCTTCAACAGAGGGCATAGAGAGTTTCTAAGAAACATTCCCAAGGTCACTTAGTGAGTAACTGAAAGCTCTAATTCCAGGTCCCAGTTTTGTAATGGCACCTAAAACAATGATAATTTATAAATGGAACCAGTCCAGTTACTTTTAAGCACTCAATTACCATTCACTGCTTTTCTGAAGTATTCTATCAGAGGATTGAGATATTTTCCTCAAAATGCATTACATATGAATGAGTAGCAAAAGCTATGTATGACATACTATATCATAAGACAGTGTGTTCATGCCATAGTCTTCTTTAGTTAAGGCAGAAAATGGCACCATTCAAATTATTCATCTGCAGTCCTCCTGATTCATGTCACACAATTTCTTTCAAATAAGGGGCACCTTCACTACATTTGAAAGCTTAGCTTTTTTTTTTCTTCCTTCCTACAGTTGCTAACCCTCTGCAGTTTTTGGAGCTATTCCAGATGAAGATCTGAATTAAATATTAATGTAGGTGGTATTATTTTCAGCCTGACTACTGCTCAAAAATTGTGCCAGTGTCTGACAGGAGCTAGAAGTTCTAGAGATGGTTATGCCCTGCTGATTGCTAATTAGATAGGAAAGTTGGAGAGTAAACACACAGTTTAAATACCTGTGCCCAAATGGGGCTCTGCTTTGTCTCTTGGGATAAATTTAAGCTCTGCATGAGAGAGATTACATTTCTGCTAAAAATGGTTGGCTTTCTAGGTAATTAATCCAATGTACAACCATGAACTAATCTAATAGGGGCAGGGGAATTCTAAGGTTGAGCCGTGCTGACATTAAGGTTGGCCTCCTCCTTGATTTCACATTATATTGCATAGGAACAATTAATATGCCTGGTAAAGTTTTCACATCTTAGATTCTACTTGCTTGCTATCAGGTTTCAAAGTAGAAAAGAAAGGTGGTGTCACAAACAGGAAGGGACATACCATTCAAAAGGATAACTAATTGTCAGTTGCTCCTGTAGGTCTTCTGGAGCTCTAACCTACATACACCACAAGTTGCAATTTGGCATGAGTTCTAGCCAGAAAGCACAAGCATGTGTATTCCAAAGTCACATGTTAAACAGGATTTACCATTATTCAATCCTGATTAGCATTCACTTTAACAGATCCAAATCCCTAATCCTATTATCATTCTTTTCAAGACTAGCTCCTGGCTTGATAAGGAAGTCCTCTCAGACAATATAATGATATGAATTCAGTTCTAATGCATATCCTTGTTCAAAATCTTTCAGGAATTCTTGTCAACTTCACAGAGTCCAAATTCCTTAGCATGATGCACAAAGCCCTCAAAACTTGATCCCTTGGTTAACCTTTCTGTTCTCATCTCTCATTGCTTCATATGTCACATCTTTCCTTAGGTGGATTAATAACCTTTCAGCTCCTCAGTTAATAGTGCACTCTAATGTGTATGAGTTTCCACTTTATCTATTTATACTTTAAGATACAGCTGTCAATTCCCCATCACTGATTATGCCCTATTGAGACAAGTGATTATTCCACATAATTATGGGCTTGTTTCTCTGTTTTAACTTAATGCAATTTAATTTTTTGACATAGTCATTTGTTTTTATGCTAATTTTGTCTAATGTTAATCTATAATGACAAAGTTGAATAATTGCAACAGAAACTTGCCCACAAATAGTAATTTTTCCCACAAAGCCCAGAATATTTACTATCAGATTGTTTACAGAAAAACCTCTATCTGGTCTATTATGAAACATGTCTATCTGGTTATTGTTTGGAAATGAAGGCTATAGATGTTAATATCATGCCCTCATTCCTTGAATAATTTTAGACTCTGGGTTAGCTTTATCATGGGTTGTTGAGGTACACAATCACATATCATCTGCAAAGACATGTGTTATATAGTTATATTTTGGCTTTTCCAGTTTTTCTACCTCTAATTTACCTCTTCTAATAATATTAACTAATATCTTCAGTAAAATATTGAACAGTAGTAGAGATAATTCTTGCCATTTATTAATAACTGAAATGCTTATAGTGTCTCCATTAATTAAGATGCTGACTATAAGATTAATATATCTTATATTTTTATTGGTGCATTATAATCATACATCTTTGTTAGATATAAGCTGGTAGAGACATATATGCACACATTTCTCATTTAACCCTTCCACAATTCCTGCTCCATTCCCTCCCCCTCCCTCATTCTCATGTTCAGTTTAGTGATTGACTCTGATGTGTTTAAGTACATCATGTGCATCATGTGCATGGACAGGGTTTCCCTGTCCCCCATCACCTTTAGTTAAGTCCCCTTATTTGCACATCAAAGGTTTCTACTTCTTTGTTTAGAGACCTTCTTATGACCCACTTTCTCCCTAGCTTCCACATATTAGGAAGAACATACAATTTTTTTCTACTTTTCGTAACTGACTAATCTCACTTAACATAATGTTTTCCAGTTCCATCTATTTCCCTGCAAATTACATGAATTTGTTCTTCTTTATGGCTTAGTAAAATTCCATTGTGTACATATCTCATAGTTTTGCAATCCATTCATCTTTCGATGGACATCTTGGCTGTTTCCATAGTTTAGCAATTGTGAATTGTGCAGCTATAAACATAGATACACATGCATCCATCCAATAGTTTGGTTTCCAATCTTTTGAGTAGATACCCAGAAGTGGTATTGCTGGATCATATGGTGGATTCATTCTCTTTCTTCTGAGGATCCTGCATACTATTTTCCAAAGTGGTTGCACTAGTCTGCAATCCCACCAACAATGTATTAGGGTTCCCAATTCTCCCCACCCTTGCTAGCATTTGCTTATCATATTTTAATGAGATCTTTTGATAGTATGATTTTGTGACTGGGTTTCTTCACTCAACATTATTTTTTGAACTTTTGCACATATTACTGCATGTTACTATCAATCATCTTATACTGAGTTGAAATTACTCTAGGGCTCCTTCTGCCTGCTGCAATGGTGCCATTGGTGAGTTTCAGGTATTGACTTCTAGGGTCCATTTGTTGCTTCTGTTATGGGGATTTGTCTCAGAGGCATAAGTATAACAGCTTATGCCCTCTGCGTTTTTAAACCTTGACATGGGAAGTGTTGAGCTACTTCTTCTATCAGCTGAGGTGGGTTTATCCTTGATGTCTGGCAGTCATATCTGGTCATTCACTTCTCCAATCTCTGCAGTAGGGAGTTAGAGGTGTCCACTGGTATATACAAGGATAGATTGTGTTGTGTTCAGTGGTGAAGGTTGGGTAAGGGGGAAGAAGCCACAGTGATGGGTGCAAGAATAGGGTAATGTGGAAGATATGATCCAGTGGAATAAGAATTTGAGTGTGTTAAGTTCATATACAATAGAGATTAGAGATAGTGGATATGTAGGGGGATTCTAGTAGTCAGTGTAGAGTATTTAGGTGTAGTTGGTATGGAATGGTCTTGATATGAGACAGAGAAAAGGAAAAATGAAAGAAGAAAAAAATATTGACGAGAAGAATATAAATAGGAGGGGGGCTTGTAAAAGGGATGAGTAAGAAGGCAGACAAATTAGCAAAAAATAAAACAACTATCCAAACAAATAAAACAAAGCAATACAAAACAAAAACAGAGAAAACAAAAACCCTCCAAAACCCACATGTATGTAAGTACAGAACCATCTTGGCTTCTGTACTCCTCTTTTATCTGTGTGGATATTTTCAGCTTTTAAATGTCTACTCACTATAGTAGATTTTTGAGCATGTTTTAGGCATTCTTATTTGTTTAGTTCCCTATAGTCATGATGTCCTTTTGTGGATTCTCTTGTGGGTCACCTACAGTGGTTAGAATCCTGACCTGATGTCTCTCTCTGTCAGTGCAGGCACCAAGTTCCACTGGTGCCTCTTCTGCTGCAAGCTGTCTCTGAGCTCTCCATAAGGCCTGTTCCTGTGTCATTTTTGTCTATGTGGGCAGCAGGCATCACTGGATCTGGACCCAGTGTAAGCCTGAGGCTCCGCACTTTCCACAGGCTCTTTGTTTGCCTCTCTCTCTCTCTCTCTCTCTCTCTCTCTCTCTCTCTCTCTCTCTCTCTCTCACTGCCTTTGCAGGTGGTGGGTTTGTAGTCTAAACATGGGGCATTTTTCAGGGGACCTGTAACATCTCTATGCCCTGTGTGCTCTGAGACTGTCTTACATTTCTGCTCCTATTCAGCCACTAGAAGGGCAGGTGACCTAGTTTAGGGTTTGCCACAGGAGCTCCTGTGGCAGTGCAGTTAACTTATGATTGAGCACTGCTCTAGCTCTGGAGAGGTGAGCTGGATTGTCCCTGCTGCAGGGTTAAGCTGGTTGCCCCAGGTGTTCTGGTCCCTGCAGTCTGATTAGGGTGTGGAGTTCTGTAATTGCTTACTCCACATCTGGTTGTTGGGTTTGCAGGAGGTTGTTGGATGCCTCAGTGTTAGTCCACCCCACTCCGTGTGGGTGGCTCAATGATGGCTACTGCACCACAGTGCATGGCACATGTGAGGGATCCTTTGCTCTCCCTAGTCTGCTTTCTGGTTTTCTTTTAGCTGAGTTTCAATTTTAGTTACTTTTTCACTCTTTCTCTACTTTTTTCTTTCATCAAAAAGCTGCTTTTACAGTAGTTTTGATTTGAGTTTTACAGAGCCTGAGATGAAGTGTTTCTCAGTTACCATCTTGGACTTCCTCCATTGTTTTAATTTTAAATAGTTTATTTACTTGTCTTCCTTCACAAATTATGACAGCTCTTCAAAGGGAAGGGGCAGAGCTTGTTCTTCTCTTAATTCTCATATCCCATAAATAGTTCCTATCATGTGGATTTTTCTCAGTAAACTTCCTATGAATTACTGATTGAATATTGCATCTATGGACCTACAGGCATGAAAAGATTGGCTTTAAAGGTTCTGTGGTAGAAGGATGTAGGAAATCTTTTCATGAATTTTTTTTGAAGATGATGCCTTTGTTTTTACAACATATAATATGTTTGTTTATATGAGTGGGGCTGATACAGTATTTTCAAATCACACATCTACAGAAGAATTGTTTCAATGTGGACTTTGAGAATGGGGGTATCATAAGAAAGAAGGATATGGTACGTGGGTTGCAGAAACAAGTAGAATTGTACAAAGATAAATGGCAGTGATATCAAGATTTACTTATTCTTCTTAATCTCTGATATCAACTAATTGTGTGCAAGTAAGATAGTTCTACTAGAGCCAGGCATGGTGGTGCACGCTTGTAATCCCAGCATTCAGGAGGCTGAGACTGGAGGATCCAGGTTCTCGGCCAGCCTCAGCTACCTAGTGAGGCACTCCACAACTTAGTGAGACCTGGTTTCAAAATAAAGAATAAAAAATAGGGCTGGGGGTGTAGCTTGGAGGTAGAATGGCCCTGAGTTCAATCCCCAGTACCACACACACAAAAAAGAGAGTTCGACTAAAATTAGAAAACATAAATAACCTAAAAATCCTTTTATTTAAAAAAATCACCACCCACCATTCTATGATTCCAAGCCACCTAAGTTTTAAATCTATTATTATGATAGCTATCTTACCTGATGCTGAAACAATTGGTTAAAGGCTAAATAAATCCTTATATGATGTTAGTCAACTGCCCTTTATATTGTAGTTTGTTTTAAGTAAGTCAAATCATTAAGGTATTTAGACATAAACTGGTTATCTGAGGTATTCACATCAGACATTCAAAACATCTGGAACTAAATACTTAGAGAACAACAACCAAATAAGAACTGAGATCATGCTGGACTTGGTCTCCTTCTTTGAACTTTGTTTTACTATAAGGGATGAATTCCCTGATTTACTATTGTATTTGGTAATCCTTCCCCACACCATGACTGATTTGGCTGTTCAGGTTGTTTCCTTCATTTAACAGCAAAGAAGAGGTTTGGAGCCATTAGTGCTTGGAATGCTTTATGCTACTTTCAGGTACAGGAACCATGCCTCCTTTCACAATCTTCTTACCCTGGTCCTCCATAATGCTAAACATCCATTCAAAAGATGAAACTAAAATTAAGTGAAAGCCCATGAATGCCCTGTGAAACAGATCATTTGTGTCTAATTGATCAATTACCAAAATGTTGACTTGAATATCCTGAGTTTGCTAAGTCTTCCTGAAGCCCAGTCTTCTATTTTAGAATTTGAGAGATAGTTTATCTTATCTTTCAACTAGTTAGGAAAGTGACAATACAAAAAATGCCCATTAAACAATATAAATATAAGATTCATTCATATTTTCATATGGATTAAAGTACATTTCTGTTCATCACTAAATAGTATTCCATTGTATGGATGCACCACAGTTTGCTTCTATATTCACCCATTGAAGTACATCTTGCTTCCTTTCAGTTTTTGGAATTTATGAATAAAACTGCTATAATTTTCAAATGGAGGTTTTCTGTTCTGTTTTCAATCAGTTGAGTAAATACCTAGAAGTTTTTTTTTCCAATTTTAATTGTATTGTCTTTATTTTTGAGTTGTGAGAGTTCTTCATATATTCTAGAAATAAGCCTTTTATCAGATATATGATATTCAATCATTTTACAGTTGACTATCTCTAGAAAATAGAACACTTCTTAGAGCCGGCTTAGGTTTGGAGCAAAACTGAGCAGAAAGTACAGAAATTTCTCATATACCCTGTTTTCACACATCCACAGCCTTCCCCAGTGTGGACATCCTGAACCAAGTGGTACATTTGTTACAACTAATACATTTACACCAATACATTGTTATCAACCAAATTCCATAGGTTACATTAGGATTCATGCTTGATGTTGTGTATTCTGTGTTTTTTGACAAATGTATAATGATATGTATCCACCAGTACAGTATAGTACAGAGTAGTTTCACTGCCCTAAAAGGTCTCTGCACTCCACCTATTCACCTTAGTCCCTGAAATCTTCTGATTTTAATTTTTTTTTCAGTACTGGGGATTGAACTCAAGGATGCTCTAACACTAACCTACATCCCCAGCTCCTCCCCTACTTTTTTTTTTTATTACTAGATCACATTGTAATGCTGTTTACCTGTCTAGAAAACCATTATCATTCACAAAGCAAATTTTTTCAGGGTACTAGGGATTGAACCCAGGGTCATTCTACCTTCAAGCTATAACCTCAGTCTCTTTAATTTTTTATTTTGAAACAAGGTCTCCTTAAGTTGATAATGATCTTGCTAAATTGCTGACAGTGACCTCGAAACTATGATCCTTCTATCTCGACCTCCAAAGTGCTGAGATTACAGGCATGCATCACTATGCCTGGCTTTTCACAAAGCAAATTTTAATAAAGTTCAACATCAGTTTTTCCCCTAATATATTATCTTGATTTTGGTGCTATATTCAAAAATTTATCATCAAAACCAAGTAGACTTAGACTACATTATATGTTTTACTCTAGAAGTTTTATAGTTTTGCATTTTACATATGAGGCTATGTATGATCCCTTTTGTGAGAGAGAGAGAGAGAGAGAGAGAGAGAGAGAGAGAGAGAGAGAGAGAGAGAAATGTAAAGTTTTATGTCTAGGTTCTCCTATTTTGCATTGTGATATCTATTTGTTTTGGTACCACTTTGGAAAAATTATTCTTTCTCAACTGAATTGCTTATTCATCTATGTAAAAAATCAATTGACTATCTTTGTGTCTATTTATGCGCTAGTAATTACATGACAAGCTATGCATCTATTCTTCCACCAAGAGCATTCTGTCTTCACTAATGTAGCTTTATAGCTTTATAGTAAGTCTTTGAGTCATCCAACTGTGTTCTTCTTAATTATTGTGCTAAATATTCTAGATCTTTTACCTTTCCATGTAAATTTATAATTAGTTTGACAATATAGTTTGTGAGGATAGTGATTATAGATATTCCTTCTTTTCCAATATATGCATTTCATGATATATCTTTCTGAGTATACTTTGTTTGCATCCAATAAATTTTGACAAATTATTCATTTTTATTTAATTTGGTTCAAAGTGATTTTTAATTTCCATTGATACTTTTTTCACTCATGTGTTGTTTAAAAGTGTGTGTTCTTTCATCTTCAAATATTTGGAATTTTCAAACTATCTTTCTGTTATTGATCATCTGTTTAGTTCCATGTCCATTGATTATTTGTTTAGTTCCATGTTCATTGAGGACATGTTTTGTAAGATTTTCAAACTTTTAAATTTGTTAGGGTATGCTTATGGTTCAATATGTTTTTTTAAATTTTGATTAATGTTATATATAAAATGAGATAATTGTGTTTTGCTGGGAGAATTATATAAATGTCAATTTCATCAGGTCAACTATACCATTATAAATTTTCTTTCTGCTTGATCTATCAACTACTGAAAAAGGGTTTTGAAGTCTATGACTAACACAGATTTTTAAATTTCTTCTTTCTCTTCTATCAGTTTTTACCTTATGCATTTTGACACTCTATTGTTTGGTTCATACACATTAAGGAAATTTTATGGCTTCATGGAGAATTTATCCTGTTGTCATTTTGTACTGTCCATCTTTATTCTGATAATATTCTGTATTTCAGAGTGAGTTGTATGAAATATTAATATAAGTACTCCAATTTTTTGAACAGTGTTAGTTTGGAATATTTTCTCTCCCTTTAAATTTAACCTTTCATTATATTGAAAGTTTCTCAGCATATAGTTGAGCCTTTCCTTTCTTTGAAACCACTCTGAAAAATCTGTTTTTAATTGATGTATTGGGACCATTCATGTTTAGTGATTATTATTATGATTTGTGTTATTGGTTGAACTGTGTCTCCAAGAAGATAAATTTAAATATTAACCTCTAGCACCTCAGAGTGTGACCTTACTTACAATTTGCTGCAGGTGTAGTCAAGCTAAACTGAGATTAGAATGAGCCCATGATGGTTGCTTTATGTGTCAATTGACTAGGCCATGGCACCCAGATATTTGGTCAAATACTATTCTGCATGTTTCTGTGAAGATATTTTTAGATGTGATTGGCATTTTAAAAGATAGAATTTGAGTAAAGCAGTCTTTTATGCGTAATATGCGTGAACCTGATCCAATCAGTTTAAGGTCTTAAGAAATATTGACCTTCTCCAAAAAGGTTTTAGACTTGAACCGAAATGTCAACTTCTTTCTGAGTCTCCAGTATTTCAGACTACCCTGCAGATGTTGAGAGAAAGAGAGAGGAAGAGGAAGAGAAGGAGGAGGAGGAGGAAAAGAAGGAGGAGGAGGAAAAGAAGGAGGAGGAGGAGGAGCCAGTTTCAACCCAGGTCACCACCACCCTTATTCCAAAGGTCCCAGGGCATGTCTACACTTACACTATCCTGTACAGATCCAAGAGATGTCCTTTTTTTTCTTCCACCAGTGATTCTCCCTCCCTCCCTCCCTTCCTTCCTTCTATGTTTTCCAGTTCATTGGAATTTCAAAAATTAAAATTTCAAAACAGTTTCTAATGATCCTGTGAACTTCCCCACTGTTTGTAGTGATGTCTCCATTTTAATTTATGATTTTAATAATTTGGTTGATTATCCTTTCTTTTGGTTAGGTTGGCTAGGGGTTTATCAGTCTTTTTAATCTTTTCAAAGACCCAGATTTTTGATTTGTTGATCCTTTATATTGTTTTTATAGTTTATTTCATTTATTTCTGCTCTGATTTTAATTATTTCTTACCTTTTACTGGCTTTGAAATCCGATTGTTCCTGTTTTTCTAGGTTGTTGAGGTGTGTCGTTAGGTTGTTTGGTGAATTTCTGTTTTTCTTATGTGGGCACTCAGTGCTATAAGTATGCCTCCTAATACCACCTTCAAAGTGTCTCTTAGATTTTGGTATGCTGTGTTTCTATTTTCATTTAATTCCAGGAATTTTTTCATTTATTCCCTTATTTTTTCTTCTGATCCACTCTTCATTCAAGGATGTATCATTCAGTCTTCATGTATTTATGTAATATTTTTTGGTCCTCCTGTTGTTGATTTCTACTTTCATTCAGTTGTGATCTGAAAAGATGTAGGGAATTATATTACATCTTTTGACTTTGCTGGTGCTTGCTTTGTGGCCCCGGATGTTGTCTATTTTGGAGACGGTTCCATGGACAGCTGAGAAGAATGTGTATTTAGCTGTTGCTGGTTGAAATATTCTGTTTATGTCTATTAGGTTCACTTGGTTTATGGTGCTCTTTGTGTCTTTACTCATCTTCTGTCTGGATGATCAATCTAGTGGTGAGAGTGGTGTGTTGAAGTTTCCCAATATTATTGTATTTGGATCTATTTGAGACCTAATATCCCAAAGAGTTTGTTTACGCACATTTGGGGCATAAATGTTTACTATCATTATATCTTCTTGCTGGATTGTTCCTTTTATTAGTAAGAAGTGCCCCACTTTGTCTCTTCTAATATGTTTTAGTTTAAAGTATGTTTTGTCAGACATGAGCATTGTTCCCCCTTCCTGTTTTCAGTCTCCATTTGCATGGTATATATTTTTCCATCCTTTCACCTTTAACATATGGACATCTTTGGCCATATGCATGCAGTCGGATTATGTTTTTTAGTTCACATTGTCAGTCTATAACTGGGGATTTAAGACCTTTGACATTCAGTGTTATTATTAAAATATGATTTTTGTTTCATGTCATTTTATGTTTTATATTCTGTTTGATGTAGTGTTATTTCTCTTTGCTTGGTTTCCCGCCTAGTGGAGTTTGCCTCGTCTCTGGTTCTGGAATTTGCTTCTTTTTTCTTTTTTATGATTTATTTCTTGAAGTATTTTCTCTAGTGCTGGCTTGGTAGCCATGTTTTTTTTTAAAGAGTCTGCTTATCTTGGAGCATTTTTATTTCTCCATCAATTTTGAATTATACCTTTGCTGAATATAGCAGTCTTGCTTGAAAGTTGTTTTCTTCCAGGGTCTGGGGTACTTCATACCTGTTCCTCCTGGCATTCATGACTTGGATTGTGAAGTCTGGAGTTATTGTCATTGTTTTTACCCTGAATATCACCCATTCTTTTGTTCTCACTGCTTTTAAGATTCTTTCCTTGGCCTCTATCTTAGTCATTTTGGTTTTTATGTGGTGTGGGGAAGTCATCTTTGATCTTGTCTTAACAGTGTTCTATATATCTCCTGCACATGGATGTCCAAGTCTTTTTCTATGTTTGGAAAATTCTATGGAATAATTTTTCTAAAGAGGTTTCTGATACCATTGGTCTATGTTTCTAGACCTTCTTCAATGCCTTTTATCCATAAAAGGATGTTTTGTATTGTCTCATATTTGTTGGATGTTTAGGTTGTGTTGTTATAATGTCTTCTGAAATGCCTTCCAGAGTTGGTTTCTATTGCTGTCTTCAATTCACTTATTTACACCTTCGTTTTATTTGAAGCCTCTTTCTGGTTCATTCTTTTTTTTTTTTTTTTTTTTTTTTTTTTTTTTTTTTTTTTTTTTTTTTTTTTTTTTTTTTTTTTTTTTTTTTTTTTTTTGCGGTACTGGGGATTGAACTCAGGGGCATTCTACCTCCGAGCTATACCCCCAGCCCTATTTTTTATTCTTTATTTTGAAACCAGGTCTCACTAAGTTGCGAAGGGCCTCACTATGTAGCTGAGGCTGGCCGTGAACCCGGATCCTCCGGTCTCAGCCTCACCAATGCTGGGATTACAAGCATGTGCCACCAGGCCCAGCTTTTCTGGTTCATTCTTAAAGTGTCAAGTTCCTCCTTTATTTTCTGTACACTTTCTTTGAGACCTTTCATCACATTGAAGATAAAAATTCAGAATTCTCCTTGCTTTTCTTGCAGATCAGGATTGGTAATCTCTTTTGTTGTTGAGTTTTGAAGTTTATTGTTTTCTCACTGTTCCTCTTACTCATGTTTTCAGAGCTCTTGAGCTTGTGTTTCTGTTGTCTTTGCATCTTCTTGCTCTTTGAATGTGTGCCCTGTGCTTATTTGTTATACCTTTATACTAAGGTTTATGCTGGGGGTATAGGTTAGCCTCTACCAATCTGAGTCAGATAATCAAAATTTTTTAGTTTTTTCCCCAGAGCCTCTTTAACTAGATATAGTTCTTAGCACAAGCAAACAGGAGTCTTTGCTCGGCTGCAGGCCACTGAGCTTTCCTGGCCCAAACTCTGCAGGGCCAGAGACTATTATGTTCTATTCAGAACCTGCAGCCTGCTGGTTGGGACTTAATGCTCCCCAGAGAGCACCGCTGCTCTTCTGATTGTGAGCCTCTGATACTGCAGTGTGCTGATCTATGGCCTCTGTGACCCATGGGATTAGGCTCAAGAAAGCTGGCAATTGCTATGTTCCAAAATTATGACCTGGTTCACTGAGCTTTGATGGCCTCCAGGACACCACTCTAGAACTGCTTATTATAGTCACATGAGATACTTTCAGTCACTAACATATATGCATGCCAAGTACAACTCTACCGGCAGAGAGAGTATTGAATTCCTAGCTTGTGGCTGGGATCAAGTGATACCCTTCAGGGCCGCTGGCCTCTTAGCATGGTCCGGCAAGGCTGGCACTGCTGCTCCTTTCTGCCCAAGACCCAAGGTCTGGGAGCTAGAGATTGCACAGTTCCAAGCCAGGTGCTTGGGTAAGTCTTTTCCTTGACCCTAGGGACACCACCTCTGTCCTGTGCAGCCACACTCCTGGGGACCCTTGCTGGCCTCCAGTGCTGGTGCTTATAGTGCCCAAACACGGCCAGGCACAAGTTCACTGCTTTTGGAGCCTGCAACTTAGTAGTCTGAATTAATTCTCCCAGACACCACAAGTTGTGTCCCATAGTGATCCCTAGGGACACTACAAGGAGTCTGTGAACTCCTGACTGCAGTTCCCTCCCCTTGCCTCTAGGGGCTATCTACTAATTCACATTCACTGTGTCTGATGGTAGTTCCAACCTTGCCTCTGAAGAGGTGAGTTGCAAAGTCTCAGGCCCCTGGGAGTCTATTTTCCTGCCATTCAAGTCCCTGTGGCCAGATATGGCTGTCTCCAACTGGAATTGCTGGTTAACTTACAGTCTTGATGAGTGCTGTTTGCTGCTCAGGATTGAGAGATGGGTTCAGCCACAGCTGTGGTGTCCAGCTGGATTGTAAAGTCTGTCGGGGCTCATTGAGCATGGAATGAAATGCAGACTGATTTCACTGATGTTATTTAGTTGCTAACCTCACAACAATCCACAGTTTCTTCCTGGAGGTCTCTGGAAGCTGAAGTGCTGGCATCTGCTCACTCTATTGCGTCTGACTACGATGGCACAGCTACTCTCAGTCTCCATTCCCAAGATGGGATGCATGGAGATCTTTTATAGCCCTCTGCTCTTTTTTCTAGATCTGTTCCACCACTTTTGAACTTTCATTTTTTGTTGTTATTGTGGGGTTTTTTTGTTTTTCTTCCCTTGTTGATAAGCAGACTTTCCAGTACTTGAGTACTGAATCTCAGCACACCTGAATTCTGCTGTCTTCCTCTAAGTCACTATCTTTTCTCCTCCCCAAAGCTGAGTTTTTTTCAAGCTACTAGTAGAAGGGAAGTCAGAGAGTTTATACATATATGCTGCTCATTTTGAAGATGAAGAGGACCTTGTAAAAGAACCCAAGAAAGTTGAGAGTGGCCCTGTCTAATAGTCATCAAGGAAATGGAGGCTTTAGTTCTAAAACTATAAGTAACTGAATTCTGTCCACCATTTGTATGTGCTTAAAATTGGATTTTACCTCATATAGTCAAAATTATAGTCTAATATGGAGAATGTACTTGATTTCAGCCTTGTGAGATCCAGAATACAGAACTGTGCCAAGTCTGTCTGGACTGCCAATTATATAACTTTAAGTTAATAAATTAGTGTTGTCTTAATGCTGTAGGTATGTGACAATTTATATATAGCAGTAGAAAATAATACAGTAGATTATTGTTGGATGGTTCTATTTAATAAATAAATGAATCATGAGCAAGAAGTTTGATGGTGTCAAATTCTGAAGTACAAAGATGAGTGTAATATGAGCCATGGCTAGTTTGACCCAGACCTGCCTATATTCAAAATTTGGCTGCCATAATTTTGGTTAAGCATTAACATTTGAGTCTTTCAATAACCTACCTTCTTTGTCTTCCTGTTAGTCAGGATTAATTAGTCTAACACATTGGCTTATTCCCTAAGAGGGGGATATATTTACATGCCATATGCAGCTTGTGGTAGGTTTTGTTTTATTTCAAAGTGATGATTCAGGAGGGACTCTAAAGTCATCCCAGTAAAGATTCCACTTGGCAGAGGCATAAACAAATAAGCAATCCCCTCAAACATGATACCATGTGGATAGCCATCTACTCCAGTCCTGCCCAGTTGGCAAAGTGAAAGAAAGCCATTTCCTCTGGCTAGCATCACTAACCCAGTTTGAACTCCTAAAATCAAATGAAAAAAAAGACACAAAGAGCCGGAATGAGCCATTCAAACAAAGCTGATTTTGACAGGTTTCCTGGTAACAAACCCAAGTATGGTTATAAATGGGCCACTATGACCTCCAGCTGTATTTTTGGTTATATAAGCTTCCTGGAAAAGAGGATTAAACCATATTTAAGATAAACATTTGCTTTTCTCTAGTAAATTTAGCACTTTTGTCTAAAGTGCTTTGGAATTGAATTGGTCAGGTGCTAAAATTCTAATTGCCTATTTTTTCTGACATTCATTTCAGAATTGTTCAAAGAAAAACAATGTCATTGACTCCTTCACATAAAGTATAATAATTATAATGAATGGGAGAATGGACAGGAAAGAAGCAAAAGTAAAATGAAGGCCCTTTACAAGTAATAGACTCAAGCCATTCATTGGTGATGATGACACATCTTTTGACAAATGTATTTACATTTTGTTGATGATGATTTGGGGCATGTGGGGGAACAGGTGCTTGTTATAATAATAAGAATGGAAGACAAGCACATCTACCTTTGTGAGATGAAAAAATATAGTGTTTCAGCTGAAGGTGAGGATTTGGGGTTATCTGTCTAGCTGCAAACCCTGAATGTTTTTAGGGGAAAAATAGAAATCTCTGTGAAGTATCTAGGACATTAAAAAATTGATTCTGACTTAACATTTCCTTAGATTTTAAGAATGTTGCACAATCCGTAGAACCAGTGTGTGTGTGTGTGTGTATGTGTGTGTGTGTGTGTGTGTGAGAGAGAGAGAGAGAGAGAGATTGAGAGAGAGAGAGAGAGAGAGAGAGAGAGAGAGAGAGAGAGAGAGAGAGAGAGAGACTTGGGCTTGATTAATCTATGATCTAAGTATAAGGAGAAAAGTTCAAGCAAATTCTCAGGAAGAATTAAATGTGTTCATAGTTTTTAAGACACTGCTATTTGTTAAAACAATAGTAACTTTGGTGAATTTACTCAAGGATTTAAACTGATTTGATGAAGTAGCTATGACATCATTTGGATTATTAAACTATCCACTGATATATTTCTTAGTTAATTATACTATTGAACTGCTTGGACTGTTGTGTAATCAATTCATGAATTGTTGAAATGGCAGAGAGATTTTGGCAAAGCAGAGGTCTGAGATAATCAAAGTACAGTCATGTGCTGCATAACAACATTTTGGTCAACAATGGACTGTATATATAATGATGTCTCATAAAGTTATAATAGAGCTGAAAAATTCCTAAGCATAATCTAGTAATGTTCTAGCTATCATAATGCTATAGCACATCGTAGCCAACACATTAGACATATGCTTGTGGTGATGCTGGTATAAATTAACCTATTGTGTTATCAGTCATATCACAGTACAAAACATATAATTATGCACAGTGTATAGTACTTGATAATGATAACACTTGACTCTGTTACTGGTTTATGTATCTACTATACTATACTTTTAATTATTAGAGTGTATTACTTTTAATTATATAAAAATTACCATGAAAAAAGTATGCTCTCTGATACTGGCAGCAGCCTCATGCATCTTACTACTTTTCTTGATTGCCTTATTTTCTCTTATGTTTGATTTAATATCATTTCTTTATCATAGCCCTTAATGGTACAAAATCCACTGATAATGTTGCAAGTAAGAGGCTATGTCAAATGATTTTCCGGGGAAAGAAATTAAAAGCTATTAAGAATTACACAGGTAGAAAATAGATGATGATTATTATTCGCCACTCAGGCATGTCTCATTCCACCATAGCTATAATCTTGAAGAATAAGAACAAAGTGATGGAAGCTATTTAAAGGAGCTGCTTCACTGAATGTGATGAGACTAATTAATATATGAGAAGGGCCTATATCAGGTGTGGAGAAACTTCTAGTGAACTGAATTGAAGTCCAGACAGAAATATATCTCTTTCAGCACCACAACAATAATGACAAAACAAAACCTTTGTTTTTGTTGTTAAGAGAAATAGCTGGGCCAGCCAATGATGTGGAATACACTGCTAGCTATAAGTGGTTTAAATGATTGAAGAATTGTTATTCAAGCTGGGTGTGGTGGAACATGCTTCTAATCCCAGCACTTAGGAGGCTGAGACAGGAGGATTGCAGGTTTGAGGCCAGCCTCAAAAATTTAGTGAGGCCCTGTTTCAAAATAGAAAATAAAAATGGCTGAGAATGTAGCTCAGAGATAGAATGCCTCTGGGTTCAATTCCCAGTACTGCCAAGAAGAAGAAGAAGAAAAAGAAAAAGAAGAAGAAGAAGAAGAAGAAGAAGAAGAAGAAGAAGAAGAAGAGGAAGAAGAAAGTGTTATGCTGGATGCCACCATACCTGTCTGTAATTCTAGTACTTGAGAGGCTTATACAAGAGGGTTGCAGGTTTGAGGTCAGCCTCAGCAATTTAGTGAGAACTTCAACAACTTAAGGAGACCCTGTTTCAAAACAAAAATAAAAAGGGCTCAGGGTGTAGCTCAAAGGTAGAATCCTCCATCTTCATTCCCCAGTATGAAAAAAAGATGGTTATCCATTATATAATGTGAAAGTGAATGGCGATTCTGTAAGTGCTGATATGAAGGCACTCTAGATAAACTGATTATGGAGAAAAATTACTTTGTCAGAACAAATTTTCATTCTGAAAATGGATGCCTGAAAGGACTTTAATCCATAAGGAAGCCAAGTCAATGCCAGGTTTCAAGGTTTCTCAGGACAGGATAAGAGTCTTTCTTGGGGACAGTGGTTCAATCTACAAATTAGAACCCTTTGTGGTCTGACATGGTGAAAACTCCCCAGGGACTTCAAGCATATTGATAAATAGACACTTCTGGTATACTGCAGGATCACTTAAGGAGTCATGGATGACCCAGACCTTGTTCCAAAATCCCCTCCTGAAGTGCTATGCCAGTGAAATGGAGAATAACATACCTTTTAATATTTTGCTTATTATTGATAATGTTCATCCATAACCTTTTGTTGGTTATCTTCACCCAAATATCAAAGTAATCTTTCTGCCTTCAAACCCTAATTATTTGATCCAACCAACAGATCTAGAGGTTATAACAGCTTTTGAGGCCTACTACCTGAGGAAGATCTTTGCCCAGGTTATTGCTGAAACTGAAAAAGACACTGAGAAAACACTAATACAATTCTAGAAGGATTGAAACATCTATGATTGCATCAAGAACCTTGCAAGGGCTTGTGTAATGTCATCAAGGAATGTATCAGGTAGGGAGAAGATTAAAGAAGGAAACAGTTTAAATAATGTTAAGTCCATATATGAAGGTATCACTACCAATCTCACTGACATATATGGGGAGGAAGGAGTGAGGAACAGAGTGGGATGCAGAGAAAAATACATCAAATATCGTGTGCATATGTTTGTAACACTTTGAACCTCACCATGATGTGTAATTCTAATGCACCAATAAATACATAAGAAAAGAACTACTTATAAGAAGCTGCACTTGGAAATGAGGGATAGAGCAGAAAATTTTTTCATCCAGAAGCTCATGAAGGGGGTCATGTTTTTTATAGCATCCATCCTACGAGGAAAATTGCATTTCAGAGTCTCTAGTGTAATCAGGGAAAGGAAGAGGATATAATTCATTAACAAGTACAGGTTGCACTCTCTTAGGTTTTGTGTTGGTTATAGGAGCCAAATATTGTCCTCAATGAGTTTGTAGTTTTGGTGAAGAAATTACATGCATTTAGAAGATACAAATATAGGAAAGAAATATGGATAAAGTCAAGCACAAAAATGTGTTATTTTTGCCTTGGGATGGTCTTGAAAAAACAGAGAACAACATGACCAAGACTGGAAATACACTGAGGTGGAATTGAAGTATGAGATGAATCAGTCAGATTTGGAAATTTGTGTACTTTCCAACATAAAAGCTATTGGCCATTTTATTTTATTCCAGCTACTTAGAAGGTAGTTGCATTTCTGGAAAGAGTCCTGTATTACTGAAGATATTTATGACTGCAAGTAATAGAAAACCAGACTAACAAATGCTTAAGCCATGAGAACATTTAATGTTCTCTGAAAGAGAAATCTGAAGGTAGCTGGTGTTATAATTAATTGAACAGAATGATTATGTCAGGATACGTAGTGGCCCTCTCTGGAATTACTTTTGCTCTTCTCTTATGGTCACTAGGTGGCTGAAATAGCTCCAAGTATCATGTCCTTATATGAGAATGTTCAAACCAGGAAGGAACACAGGAAAACAAAAGCCTTGATTTTGTTAAAGCTAAAATATGTTCAGTACCAGGAGATGACTCATGATATATTCAAGTTTGCTGGGAGATGCTAGGGGAAGAAAATCTTTTCAAGAAGTTCCCAGCAGTCTTTGTTTTAGATTACATTGGCCAGAATTACATTATATGTATTACATTATTTTGATCACTGGAAAAGCAGTACTGAATTGCCGCAAGTGCCTCAAAGTTACCATGATTTATTTATTTCCTGGGCTTAAGCACATTTTATAAAACAAAATATATTAGAGATAATGGAATTAAATTGCTATGGAGTAAGTAAAAAGACAGTATTATCCAAAATCCTCCAATCAGAACATGGTGTTGAATATGTAAATGCTTTGCAACAGAATCTAACATATGATGTTCTTTGGTTCTCTCTCTCTTTCTCTCTCTTTGTTTCCCTTCCTCTCCTTCCTCCTCTTTCTCTCTTAATATTACACACATAATATTAATATTACACACATAATCACAAAAATATCACCCTTAAACATATTGAAAATTTGGATTTTAATTAAACATCAAATGAGTGCAACAGCAGAGAGCTGGTGGTAGTGGTGGAAGCAGCGGTGGTGGTAGTAGTGTGTGTGTGTGTGTGTGTGTGTGTGTGTGTGCACATGCATTTGACTTTTCTCCTTCTGATATGACTTTGTATATTAGATAGCACTTTAATTTTATATTGCCCAATAAGAATCTTCTGGGAGGAGCTAGGCCACCGAGACGGGATCCGGCACCCTGCGCCCCGGTGCCCTGCGCCCTGGAGCTGTGCTGCCGAGGAGCTAGGCTACCAAGACAGGATCCGGCGCCCTGCACCCTGGTGCCCTGCACCCTGGTGCCCTGTGCCCCGGAGCCGCTCCACTGAAGAGCAAGGCTACCGAGATGGGATCTGGAGCAACGGAGATCAGCCTGAAGCTGTGACCTGCAAAATCCACGGTGGGCATAGCTAAAAGCCCAGGCATGGGGTGGGGACGCCTGCGTCTCCACGCACTAACCAGGTGGGTATCACAGAACCATCTATAGCAACCGGAATGAGTGGAATGAGTAGAACTACCAGCACAAGGTCCCACGGGTCGGCCTCTGAGCTCAGCCCCAGAGATGGAAAAGTGAGTGAAGGCGCAACAGAGTCTGAAGCAGGCTAGCCATGAATCCAGCTTCTTGACGGAAGAAAGAGAAGGAACACTTGAAATCTGACCGTGAACTGGGAGTGCCTTGGTTGAGACCAGGAGGAACAGGTGAATAGGCGCATGGCAGCCGCCATCTTTGCCGCAAGCCCCTTCCAACCAACTTCCTGCCAGCTACCCAGACCATCATTATCTTATTGCACCCCCAGTGTCTGGAGGTGGAACAGGCCGAACAGCAGGGATCCGTAAGTGGACTACAACCCGGGGTGCTGGGTTCACAATACAAAGGTTAGACTCAGACATCCGCCCTTCTAGAGACTAGACAGGGCCAGAAGGGCACAGGATCCCAGAGCATATAGGGCATCTGGAAAGGCCTGGCATTTAGACTGCAAAAGTAAAAAGCAGAGAGAGAGAGAGAGAGAGAGAGAGAGAGAGAGAGAGAGAGAGACCCAGCCAGGCCCTGGAGAGCCCAGAGACATAAGCTAGCAGCGGGAGAAGTCCTCTGCCTGAACTGACAGAGCAAATAAAAAAATTCAAGCTCGGTGCTTATAATCTAGCAGAATGATCACTCTAGTGTCTGGTTGCTATTTGTAGATTTTGGTGCTTTTTTTTTTTTCTCTTTCTTCTTTTTTGGCGATAAGTTCTATATGTTTACACTCTGTTTTCATTTTGTATTGCCTTGAATTATATATGTTTGTTTGAATGATTACTTGCTTTGTTGTCTCTGGCTTAGGTTGTTGAACCCCCTCCCTGTCGCTTCTACATGCTTCCCCCCTCCCCCTCTATATACCTCTCAGGAACACTTTACTTCCTCTCTTCTCTTTTTCTCCTTTTTCCTGTCACTTATCATTATCTACCATCTCTAATCTTTACAATACATCTCCTCAACACACTCAACCTCTTATTCTGCTGGAAAACACTCTCTTCTTTATCCTATTCCTGCATTCATAACTGTGACCTCTCACTCAAACTTTATCTCTGAACACAACCTGTCACCACTAAACCCCCACTGCAGAGACTGGACAAGAAAACTTACAAGAACAGCAAAAATATAAATTGAAGAACAGGGGAACCATGAGAAAGAAAAATAACAAAGAAACAATGAGCTACCACAACCCCTCAATAACAGATCTCACCAACCCAGAATGGCAGAGACTACCAGAAGAACAATTCAGATCTTTAATACTAGAAACAATACAGGATTTTCAGAAAGAATGTATGCAGAGCTTTAAGGAAATAAAGGAAGACATAAAGAAACAAATAAACAGAGAATTCAAAGACCTTAAAAGTAACCAAAGAGAAACATTGAAGGAAGTAAAAGATGAAATAATCGAAATGAAGGCATCAATTCAAACTATAAACAGCCGATTAGATCACATGGAAAATAGAATATCACTCTTAGAGGATGACCAAACTAAAAATGAATCTATAGTACATAACATAGAAAAAAAATATGACAATATGAATTGGACATCGAAGAGATCTGGGCCAATTTTAAAAGAGCTAACCTAAGAATACTAGGCATAGAAGAGAGATTAGAAGTTGAAACTTATGGAATAAACAATCTCTTGAAAGAAGTAATAACAGAATTTTCCAAACATAGAAAGAAAAGTTGACACGCAGGTTCAGGAAACATACAGAACTCCCTCAAGACAAGACCAAAGAAGAGATTCAACACGCCACATAGTAATCAAACTAACCAATGTAGAGGTAAAGGAGAGAATCTTAAAGGCAACGAAAGTAAAAGGCCAAGTGACATTTAGAGGCAAACCAATTAGAATCACTCCAGACCTCCCGAATCAAGTCATGAAAGCCAGGAGAGGCTGGAGTAACATATTCCAAACTATGAAAGAAAATAACTTGCAGCCAAGATTCTCATACCCAGTGAAACTCTCTCTTAAAATTGACGGGGATATAAAAACCTTCCATGACAAACAGAAACTGAAGGAATTTTTGTCTTCCAAACCAGCACTAGAGAAACTGCTTAAAGAGTTTAACTAAAAAGAAGAACTAACCAGTAAACATCAGAACCAGAGAAACAATAGCTTCCAGGAAGCAAACAGCTAAGCAAAGAAGAACAAACACTACTGCAAACAGAAGTCAAAACTCAAAATGGTAGGAATTAAAAATCATCTCTCAATAATCACACTGAATATAAATGGTCTCAAATCCCCAATAAAAAGACACAGGGTGGCAAAATGGATCAAAACCCAGAATCCATCTATATGCTGCCTGCACGAAACACATCTGACAAGCAAAGATTCCCACAAACTAAAGGTGAAGGGCTGGAGTTCGGTAATCCATGCCAATGGAATTCGGAGACAAGCAGGAGTAGCAACTATGATATCAGATAAACTAGACTTCAAGCTCAAGGCTACCAGAAGAGACAAAGCAGGTCATTTTTTACTAGTAAAAGGAACAATCAAGCAAGAGGAAATAACAATTATCAACATCTATGCCCCAAACATAGGTGCAGCCACTTTCGTAAAACAAACTCTATATGATATAAAGACACACATAGATCCCAATACACTAATACTAGGAGACTTCAATACTCCTCTTACATCTCTAGATCGCTCCTCTAAACAAAAGGTCAGTAGAGACACCTCAGACCTAAAGGATACCATAAACCAAATGGACCTATTAGACACATATAGACTCTTTCACCCAACTACAACTGAATTCACATTCTTCTCAGCTGCTCATGGAACCTTCTCCAAAATAGACCACATTCTCAGCCACAAAGCGAGCACCAGCAAATTTAAAAAATGCAACATAATTCCCTGCATATTCTCAGACCACATTGGAGTGAAACTAGAAATAAACTCCAGGAAGACCCAAAGTAACCGAGTAAGCACATGGAGACTGAACACCACACTGCTGAATGAAGAGTGGTTCATAGAAGAAGTAAGGGGAGAAATTAAAAAATTCCTAGAAACCAACGAAAACAGATATAACATATCAAAACCTCTGGGACACCCTGAAGGCAGTACTAAGAGGGAAATTTATAGCACTGAGTGCCCACATAAGAAGAACAGAAAACCACCAATTAAATAACCTAATGACACAACTCAAAGCCCTTGAAAAACAAGATCAATCTAGCCCCAAAGCCAGGAGGACAGGAAATCACGAAAATCAGAGCAGAAATTAATGAACTAGAGAATAAAAAAACAATACAGAAGATCAACAAAACTAAAAGCTGGTTCCTTGAAAAAATAAACAAGATAGATAAACCATTGGCCAATCTAACCAAAAGAAAGAGAGAAGCAACCCAAATTACCAAAATAAGAGATGAAAAAGGGGATATCTCCACCGACATTATGGAAATACAGAAGATAGTCAGAAACTATTTTGAAAAACTGTACTCCAACAAAATGGAAGATCTAGAAGAAATTGACAAATTCCTAGACACATACAACCTCCCTATTGAGTCAAGAAGATATCAAAAACTTAAACCGACCAATAACAATCAAAGAAATAGAAACAGCAATAAAGAGTTTACCATCAAACAAAAGCCCAGGACCAGATGGTTTTCCAAGTGAATTTTATAAAACATTTTTAGAAGAGCTAATCCCAATACTCCTCAAGCTATTCCGTGAAATAGAAAGAAACAGGACCCTTCCAAACACATTCGCCAACATCACACTAATACCAAAACCAAAAAAAGACAGCTCAAGAAAAGAAAACTATAGGCCTATATCATTTATGAACTTAGATGCAAAACTGCTAAACAGGATACTAGCAACGCACATTCAAAACCACATCAAGAAAATTATACACCATGACCAAGTCAGGTTCATCCCAGGGATGCAAGGCTGGTTCAACATTCGAAAAACAATACACGTAATTCAACACATAAACAGAATCAAAGACAAAAATCACATGATCATCTCAATTGACGCGGAAAAAGCATTTGACAAGATCCAACACACATTCATGCTAAAAGAACTACAGAGAATTGGAATAGAAGGAACATACCTCAAAATCATAGAGGCAATATACAATAGGCCCACAGCCAGCATCATATTAAATGGAGAAAAACTACAAGAGGTCCCACTAAAGAGACAGGAACAAGACAAGGATGTCCATTATCACCTCTTCTGTTCAATATAGTACTCAAGACTCTAGCCAGAGCAATAAGGCAAGAGAAGGAAATCAACGGGGTAAAAATAGGGCAAGAAGAACTAAAACTATCCCTTTTTGCAGATGACATGATACTATACTTAGAAGACCCAACAAACTCAACCAAAAAACTCATAGAACTGATCAACAAATTCAGTAAGGTGTCCGGATACAAAATTAATCTTAAAAAATCAGAAGCCTTTCTATATACCAACCATAAATCAACCGAAAAAGAAATCCAGAAAGCAATTCCACTCACAATAGCATCCGAAACATAAAATACTTAGGGATAAACCTAACCAAGGAGGTAAAAGACCTCTATAAGGAAAATTACAGAAAGCTGGAGAAGGAAATCGATGAAGACCTTAGAAGATGGAAGGATCTACCATGCTCTTAGATAGGCATAGTAAATATCATCAAAATGGCCATATTCCCAAAACTGATCTATAAATTCAATGCAATACCCATGAAACTGCCAAGGACTCTCCTCACTGAAATAGAAAAATCAGTCTTTAAATTCATCTGGAAAAACAAAAAGCCCAGTATAGCCAAAGTAGTTCTTGACAGTAAAATTCATGCAGGAGGCATCACAATACCTGACTTTAAACTCTAATACAAAGCCACAATAATAAAAACAGCATGGTATTGGCACAAAAACAGACACATAGACCAATGGAGCAGAATAGAAGACTCAGAAACAGACCCACAGACTTACAGTCAACTGATTTTTGATAAAGGAGCCAAAAGTATACACTGGAAAAAAAGATAGCCTCTTTAACAAATGGTGTTGGCAAAACTGGTTAAACATATGCAGGAAACTGGAAATAAACCCCACTTTGTCACCCTGCACAAGAGTCAACTCAAGGTGGATCAAGGACCTGGAAGTCAGACCAGAGACCTGCAGCTACTTGACGAGGGCATAGGACCAACACTTGAACACATAGGCACAGGTAAAAACTTTCTCAACAAGACCCCAAAAGCTCAAGCAGCTCAAAGGAAGATCAATACATGGGATTGCATTAAACTGAAGAGCTTCTGCACAGCAAAGGAAACTATCAAGAACCTCAACAGAGAGCCTACAGAGTGGGAGAAAATTTTTGCCAGTTACATTTCAGATAGAGGTCTAATATCTAGGATATACAAAGAACTCAAGAAAAGTGCAACTAAGAAAATAAATAACCCAGTCAAAAACGGGCAAAGGATCTAAATAGACACTTCACAAAAGAAGAAATACAAATGGCCAATAAATGTATGAGGAAATGTTCCACATCATTGGCAATCAGGGAGATGCAAATCAAAACTACCCTGAGATTTAACCTAACTCCAGTCAGAATGGCAATCATAAAAAACACGAACAACAACATCTGCTGGTGAGGGTGTGGAGAAGTGGGAACTCTAATGCATTGTTGGTGGGAATGCAAACTTGTGCAACCACTGTGGAAAACAGTATGGAGGATCCTCAGATGAATGGGAGTGAACCTACCATATGACCCAGCAATTCCACTACTGGGTATATACCCAAAAGAATGGAAACCAAACTATCAGAATGATGCATGTGTATCTATGTTTATAGCAGCTCAATTCACAATAGCCAAACTATGGAAGCAGCCAAGATGTCCATCCACTGATGAATGGATTGCAAAACTATGGGATATATACACAATGGAATTTTACTCAGCCATAAAGAACAAAATCATGTTCTTTGCAGGGAAATGGATGCAACTGGAAAACATTATCTTAAGTGAGATTAGCCAGTCACAAAGAGTAAAGAAGCATATGTTCTCCCTAATATGTGGATGTTAGGGAGAAGATGGGACATAAGAGGGTCTCCAGATGAAAAAGTAGAGACCCTCGATAAACAAAGAAGTTGATTTAACTGAACGGAATGGACAGAGGGGTTGGGGGAGAGCATCCTAAGGCACATGATGTACTTACAGAAATATATCAAGATCACTCACTGAACTGAACTTGAGAGGGAGAGAGGGCGAGGGAGCAGGGTGGGAATTGGGGAAAGGGTCAGATGAGAAATGTGTGCACATTTGTCTTTATCAATTTGTACCTAACAAAAATGTATATATACAAAGCATGAATTATTACAATAAAATTTTTAAAAGAAAGAATCTTCTGTAACACACAAATTTCAACCTAAGATCCCCCAAATGAAAGTAATGAGTGGTGGTTACAACTTTTAGTGAATAATGAATCAAATGCAGATAGATGAAGTTATTCTTCCTATCCATGGAGTCCAATCTTTGTTTTATTCCCATCAAATATTAAGTCAGTGGTTAACAAGACATTGTGACTTAATAATATTTTTACCACTGAGAAATCAGTGTGATTTAGGTTTACTACAGGTATCAAGTTACAAAAGGAGTCACACTAAGTCATATTTTAAGACATCTGGTTATAAATCTGGCTATAAATTATTTTCTTTTCTGAAGTGCTTTGTCCTGAGAAGCTTTAGAGTATAAGTGCTAAGACAAGGTAAGTGCAGAAAATAGCCAGAATCAACATAGGAAGGTTTAGAAGAAATGATTTTCTTGAATTGGAGGCATAGGAAAGGTAAAAATATTAGAGTACACATTATATCTTAATGTTTTATTCATGAAGAGTTCTCATCTCAAACCTCTGAGACATGTAGAGATATTCTACATTATATACCATAACCTCACTTATCAATATGTAGATGTAGAGTCTTATAACAATTCTGGCCTTTTTAACTGCTAAATTTGTTTTGATGACATTTTAATGAGACATTTTACTCTTTAGGTTAGGAAAAGTTTACCATTCACACTGATTTTTTTTTTCTTTTTTGCGGTACTGGGGATTGAACTCAGGGGCATTCTACCTCCGAGCTATACCCCCAGCCCTATTTTTTATTCTTTATTTTGAAACTGAGTCTCACTAAGTTGCGGAGTGCCTCACTAGGTAGCTGAGGCTGGCCGCGAACCCGGATCCTCCGGTCTCGGCCTCCCGAATGCTGGGATTACAAGCGTGCGCCACCACGCCCGGCTCACCATTCACACTGATTTTCGTATTAACTTACAAGACCACATTGTCTGTGAGTGCCAAAACACTAAATTTAGCCTAACACATATATTAGAAGATATTGAGCCAGAGTTTTCCTATGGTTTGTTTAAAGCAGCTGTCTGTTTTGGAGAAATGATTTTGATATTTAATTCATAGGCTATTAGAGTTAGAAAGAACCTCTAAGATCATCACCTAGTTCAATTACCTCATTTTGCAGATGAGAAAAAAATCTACCAAGGTTAAAAGAGGTTAAAAGAGTTGCACACCGTCACACAGCTAGTTAGTGGCAGAGTCAGGAGCTATAAACCAGCATGTCAGGTTTCAAAATCTATTAATTTTATGCCATGCAGTGCTGCCTCATTGACAGGAAATTTTACCTATATATTGAACACATTAGCATCATGTAATACTTTAAGATCCTGACTTCCCCATTTCTCATCAAATGTAGAGTATACATCCCTTTACTTGGGCCCTCAACAAGCCCAGAGAAACAAACACCACATAGGACAATAGTTGTATATATGAGTACTGGAGAAAAGCCAGACCTGGGTTTAAATTCTGCCTCTGCATCCTAATTACTGCAAGTGAGAATAAGTTGCTTAACATTTTGAGTCTTACTTTTCTTCTCTGTAAAAATGAGAATAAAAATCTCTTCATAGGGTTGTTGGAAGAAGGAAGTGTACAAAGAACATTTGGAGCCTGGAAAACTTGTAATAGACATTAACTCATTGCTTTTTATCTCAGCATATAAGCCAAAAACAACCAGAGTAGTAGAAATACTAGGTTTGTTACCAGATCAGTGTGGTCTAGAATTAATTTTACTGCCATGAAAAGTGATAATAGGGAATGTCAGCAAAATTTTTTTCTATTTTTTGTGTTTTTTCTTTTAATTGTGTTAAATGCAATGTGACCTTTTTCTTCTATTTTCCCTCTTTGTAAAAATTTAAAAAGAAAATGAGTATTAGATAATTAGTAGGGGAGGATATTGAGCTACAAAATAGGTACCGGATAGAGATAATCTGGCTATACATAATTGGGAATATCAAGTGATTATAAGTGAATCTTCATAAGTGTTTATAGCACAATGCCTGGGAAAATATGAAAGTATCCAATGCAAATTTGCCCTCCAGGACCTTTAACTTATACTAAGAAGATTAGAATTATATATATATATATATATATATATATATATATATATATATATATATGATATATCTGATATATTTGCATTTTTTAATAAAAGCTCTTTGTTTAGTGATTATTTATATAATTATATTAATTCATAGAGATTAAGACCAACAATCATATCAACTCAGAAAAGATTAATACCAGTGTGTGTTGGATCTAACATTAAGAGGCTTAATTAGTGAGGTAGAAGTTGATCTTGGTGTTGAAATATTCATAGAAATTTAGGAGGTAGGGAGGAGGAGGGAGTACATTTCAGGGGGAGGAAACAGCATAAGTAACATCACGGAAAAAAGCATTTATAGTGTATACTGGCAACAGTGAAGAAAGGAGTGGGAGAGAAGTAGGATGAGTATAAATTATTAATGGAACTGCAAGGTTTCCAGTTACTTTACCCAAGAAGAGGTGAAAATGGTCTAATATGACCCATATTGTTCGGGCAGGAATAAAGACAAAGATAGAATGTTCTGTCTAGTAGAAAGATGATACAGTCAGCTAGGATTCTCTCTGGTCCATATTCCTGTAGACAACAATAAGCAATGACCGACCTGGATTACAAAGGGTAGTTGTACAGAAGAAAACACCACACTTTAGCAATGTGGTTTCCAAAAAGCTTCAATGTCATCTAATAATTTTTCTCCTTGTGTAAAGAAGGGAGATAATGTACCTTTCCAAATCCTCACAGATTCTGCTCCAGTCTGAAGGTAAAATTGGTCCTTGAAACTGTGAGCCACATTGACTACCTACAGTATAGCTCTTTAGGATGCTTCCAAAGGTGGGGTAGAGATCTATTTGTGTCATGGAAAGTGTAGAAATGCAACTGGGAAGATTAATGGTTAGCATCAACTGTTGTCAAGTAGCTTAAAAGAGCTATTGTCAACACAGATGCTGCATAGAGGCATTGACTCTAAACATTTGTGAAATTGATACAGTTCCTTCTGCTTGAGAGAAGGTACTATGGGTTTATTATAACTTTCTCTCCTCTGGCTCTCACACAGAGAGAGCTAATTGGCCAGTTAATGTGCCAGTTTGCCACTTTGGGAATAAACAGCAGTGACCCCAAATTTCTCACAATTCTTGGGAAATGAACACTGACATTGGACTTCAGTCTTAATGCTTCCATCTGCCCAGGATTAATCATTAATATTCTCTAGCAGGTTCTTGCTAGAGCATATGAATGTATTAATGTATAAGAATCTCATGACTAAACCAGACCTTCACCTCTCTATCAGGTACTTCTTCAGTAGTTAGACTGCTGGTGCCCTAGATTCAATAGCTATTATCCACTCTGACTACTATTATCAGAAGATCTGTGTGTGATCTTCTCTTAGCTCTGATTGTCCTGACACCAGCGTATTTATCACTGTTCTGTTACAGGTAATAACAACATCACCCCTCCTCAACACGTGCAGAGAATTTAATCAGGGGCTAGGAGGAGGTATGTGAGGATAACATCACTCCAGTAGTCACAAGATGATTTAGGGCTGAGTGTGTTGATGTACACCTGTAATCCCAGTACTTGGGAGGCTGATTCAGGAGGATCACAGGTTTGAGACCAGACTCAGCAACTTAGCAAGACTCTCAGCAACTTACTGAGACTCTGTTTCAAAACAAAAAATAAAAAGTGCTGAAAAGTGCTGAGGGTGTAGCTTGGAGGTAAAATGCCCCTGGGTTTAATCCTTAGTACAACATCAACAACAAAAGATGATTCAGGGTGCTTTGACCATCTCTTGGGTCCTGATGGGGGCTTTAAGGACATGTTTGGCTCATTGGGGTCTGCTGTCAGAACACTCCATTCTTGGGGCTCCCTAAAACTCCCCTTGGCTGCCTCCCAAGGTTAAGCAAGATTCTATGGTTTTATAATGAGGAAAAATTGTAAGTGTATAAAAATTACTAGAAATTCCCTATTTACACATAGGCAGTCCACATTCACACAAGTCTTTCTGATTCCAAAACCCACATTTTTCTATTATATACAAAATGCTAAATAAAAGACTAGCACATTTCGAAACATTATTTGGGCAGTGTCCTCAGATTAAGAAATGGATGAAGATTATTGGGCTACATATTATATATCACTATCAAAATATTGCCATGGTAACATTTCCCCATTCTCCTGAAGGAATTCTCTTCACTTGAAATTCCTTTCAAGGCCGGGCGTGGTGGCGCACGCTTGTAATCCCAGCATTTGGGAGGCTGAGACCGGAGGATCCGAGTTCGTGGCCAGCCTCAGCTACCTAGTGAGGCCCTCTGCAACTTAGTGAGACCCTGTTTAAAAAATAAAGAATCAAAAATGGGGCTGGGGCTATAGCTTGGAGGTAGAATGCCCCTGGGTTCAATCCTCAGTACCGCAAAAAAAAAAAAAATTCATTCATTTAGAGGATCCCAAGGTAAACAACCTGAATAGAAATATTTGTAAGGGAAGAGAGATATAAAGAAAATTCAGGAGTGTAGGGCATGCTTAGTTACAATGTTGGGCCTCAGCAAGAAGTCCAAATTATTAGGAGGAAATTTTGAAGGTTTGGAGTACACCACAGGGAAGGATGGATATATGGAAGCAAAGATGATGCACTTCAATGTTATATGCTACTGATTTCACAATTTTGCTTTAAGTGCTGGAGTTGGTAGGATCTCTAGCTATAAATTATTAATATGAAATGGTCACCAACTGGGTGTGCACACCTTCTAAATCCTGGTTGTAGTCCATAATATACCCACAATGCATCGCAGTATTTGAATATTTAGCACTCATCCTACATATACCATGTCACTTCCTTCAAAACATGTAATTCAAAAGTAGCAACACTAGCATAAGTAAAAGTGGCAGCTAGTAAAGTGCCTTGATTACCATCAATACAATGGGTCAAATATCTTGAATGATACCTGTGCAAGTCTTCTAGGCTTCCTGTACTGACCTCTACTTTGCATGAGATGACAGATTTTAATATAATTTTATGCTTCCTTTCTATTGTTCTTCTATATCACCATAGAAATGAACAAATGGTCAAAGCCAAATGTACACTAAAGTGGTTAATGATTCAGACATCTAAAAGGAGATTAGCTTAAGCCATAGTTTATTTTAAATTGTGATTTAAGAAATTACCTACAAGCAAGAGGAGATAAATATACTTATATGATTTAATGCACCTTAAAAGAGACCAAATGTGAGACCAAAATGCATTTAGTATCTGTTATACTTTCTATTATACAGTCAATTCTTCATATGAATGCCAAAAACCCCTTTGAGATACCCTAAATTAAATATCTCAGAATTCAGAGATCCTTTATCTTTAGAACACACAGAAATGAAGTATACATTTGTTTTGACAACTGGTCACTGTTTTGGTTCACCACCATTTGCTATTCCTTCAGTCTTTAATAGGAAGTTGGTTTCCATTTGGAAAATTACCTAATTCTTATTGTATGCAGTTTGGGTTAAATAGGATATTATGCCAACTATAAAGACTTATAGGAATGCTGAGTAAAGCAATATTTAAGAGAATAAAAAGACTGATTGAATTTTTGTTTTTTTTGTCTTTTTTTTTTTTTACAAGCTAGTACAGGTAAAGATATCCATGCACATATTTCTCATTAACCCTTCCCCAATTCCCACCCACCCTCCCCCTATCTCCAGGTCAGTTTAGTGATTGACTTTGATGTGATCTTGTAAGTACATCATGCTCATTAGGGTGTCCCCCTCCTCCCATTACCTTCCATTAAGTCAAATTTTTTGTTCACCTAAGAATTCTCCTTCACCTGGAGTCCCTCTT
>PVLC010008713.1:0-56185 GCA_004027655.1 Graphiurus murinus | reverse complement strand
TTTTTTTTTTTTTTTGCAGTACTGGGGATTGAACTCAGGGGCATTCTACCTCTGAGCTATACCCCCAGCCCTATTTTTTATTCTTTATTTTGAAACCGAGTCTCACTAAGTTGCGGAGTGCCTCACTAGGTAGCTGAGGCTGGCCGCGAACCCGGATCCTCCGGTCTCAGCCTCCCGAATGCTGGGATTACAAGCGTGCACCACCACGCCCGGCCGATTTTTTACTTTTTGTGACTGACTAATCTCACTTAGCATAATGTTTTCCAGTTCCATCCATTTCCCTGCAAATGATATGATTTTGTTCTTCTTTATGGCTGAGTAAAATTCCATTGTGTACATATCCCATAGTTTTGTAATTCATTCATCTGTTGATGGACATCTTAGTTGGTTCCATAGTTTGGCAATTGTGAATTGTGCAGCTATAAACATAGATACACATGCATCAGTCTGATAGTTTGGTTTCCATTCTTTTGGGTAAATACCCAGAAGTGGTATTGCTGAATCATATGGTAGATTCATTCCCATTCGTCTGAGGATGCTCCATACTGTTTTCCATAGTGGTTGCACTAATTTGCAATTCCACCAACAATGTATGCTTCACATCCTCTTTAATCCTGGATTCATTTGCAGTCATTTTCTAAAGTATTTCGCCTCTTATGTTAGTGTCGCCTCAAAGCCAGCTACACATTGCCATCCAGCAGAAGGCATTCCTACCCCTTGCTAGTTGCACAATTGTATCTTGTTGCAGTATGCTTTTATATGTTGCATGGGAAACATATGGGCAAAGGAAATACTATTTTTGAATGCATGCTTATCAACACATAACAGGTATGCAATAAAGACAGCAAGGAGCTGCTTGAACATAGCATGGCAAATACCTGAGAGTACCTGGCATGGCCATAGTGCAGGTGGCTTGGCAAACTGAGCACCTGACTCTACAACCCCACCTCCAAACCTGAAGAGGGACCTGTGGAAATCTCCAAGTATTTACCTTTAATTTGCAGGTTGGCACCTTACTATCTATGGTCTTATGTTATTCATTAGGATTTCATGTGTGTGGGTTTCATTCCAACAACCAGGATGTAAGTTTAGCAAAGTCAAACAGTTGTCACATAATTTGCCCAAATCCGCATTGTGCCCGAATGCAGCAGGACATTTCATGAGGCCCTGGATAAATATCTTCTGATATAGTCAATGACATGCCAAAGAACAGACCATTGTGAAGCTGTGAAATGAAAAGAGGCAAAGGAAAGAAGAGCAGGGTGCAGGGACATCTCAGATTTCCCAAGGTAACTCATACTACAGAAATGCCAACACTGAGGAGAAGCCGAGAAAGTGTCTTGGACATTTGAACTCTAATGTCATTATTAGCTAATGTATGGATCTTGTTTCTTCTAACAGTGTGTAAGAGGCCAAGTTCTTTGACAGAAAAAAAATCCATTCTAAGCCGGGCGTGGTGGCCCACACTTGTAATCCCAGCATTCGGGAGGCTGAGACCGGAGGATCTGGGTTCGAGGCCAGTCTCAGCTACCTAGTGAGGCACTCTACAACTTAGTGAGACTCGGTTTCAAAATAAAGAATAAAAAATAGGGCTGGGGATGTAGCTCGGAGGTAGAATGCCCCTGAGTTCAATCCCCAGTACCGCAAAAAAAAAAAAAAAAAAAAAAAAAAAAAAAAAAAAAAAAAAAAAAAAATCCATTCTAGATGTTAAGAAAAAGTCCATTGTAATCCCAGCATTTGGGAGGCTGAGACCGGAGGATCCGGGTTCTCTGCCAGCCCCAGCTACCTAGTGAGGCACTCTGCAACTTAGTGAGACTCCATTTCAAAGTAAAGAATAAAAAATAGGACTGGGGGTGTAGCAAAAGAAAAGAAAAGAAAAAGTCCACATAAAAGGGTTTCTTACTCCAGAGGCCTGTGAAAATAACGAAGGCAATACATGACCTATGTTCCCAGAACATTAGAACTGGAAGGAGCCTCAGCTATTATCTGATTCCAGCAACAGGAAACCGAGGCTAGTGACATGAAGTGTCTTGTCCAAAGCAATGCAGCTGGCCAGTGGCAGAGCTGAATCTAGAACCCTGGCTTCCTCGTTTCTAAGGCTCTTGCTCTTCCTTCACCAGCTTCTTGAAAAGTAATAGAATTCTCCTGGTTTATTTGGCAAAAACTATCAACAATGTATCTGTTTCCTCCTCACTGATTTCCTTCTCTACCTAGACCAGACCCCAATCACTTAAATTATTCTTCAATCAAAACTGAATTTTAGTTTCTTCATCCATGTGTCCCATTGGCCCTATACAGCATGAAACCAATAATTCACCTTCCATTCCTTCCCTGAGACCTCTGAGCATAATCAGGGAAAAATTGTAGCATCACACCAAAAGTATATGATGCTCGCTTCCTTTCCCTCGATGAACAGCATTACCTTGACTTAGTCTTGATTGGCACACACTCCAGCTCCCTCAGCAGCCATTTCAATCTTCAGCCTTCACCCCAGCTCCACACACTTCATTACCACTAATGCCCATACGCACTACTTCAAAAGTTTATACTTTGAGTATAAACTTCCTCAATCTTCTACCCAGCATACCAAGTTGGCTTTGTTTCTGCCCAACCTTACTTCCTGCCCTGTTTTCCTGTTGACTTCTTCAGGACTTTGGTCAACCAATTCCCTCTTTCTGCTATAAAAACAAATTCTCTTTTTGCTTGTATCTCTGCAACACATTTAAAAAAAAATGTGCATGCCTTTCAGTATATCTTCAAGAACCCCTGACTCTGCATTATCCCAGGAGCCCTCCCTCCACCGATCCTCTTCCTAGCAAACATCATGGGGGAAGGTTATTCTTGATGATTCTACTTCCTTGCTTCTCATTTTCCCCACTTTACACTATCAGTTGAAGATTCTAGCCCTAGACATCCTGAAGCTGACTAGAAAAGGTCCCTTATAACATCTTGATACAAGTGGTCTTTTTTCTATTTTTCAATATTTTATATAGTGGTAAAATATATATGCATATGATTTGCCATTTTAGTCATTTTAAGTGTACAGTGCTGTGGTAATAGATGCTTTTAGATGTTGTGCAAACATGAATACTTGACATTCCCAGAAGTTTTTCATCATCACAAACAGGAACTCTGTACACATTAAAAAATCCCTCTCCCAGTATTTTCTCTCAGCCCTTGGGGACCTCTATTATATCCTCTGTCTCTGTAAGTCTGACTAATCTAAGTACATCATGTAAGTGATATTATGCAATATGTGTGCTTTTGTAGTGTATTTCACTTGCTGTAAAGTTTTTAAGGTACATCCAAGGTATCACATGTGTCCAGATGTCTTTTTAAGGATGGATAGTGTTCCATTGTAAGTATACAATGCATTTTGTTTATCCAGTCACTGGTCACTGGACACTTGAACTGCTTCTGCCTTTTGGAAATTGTTATTAATGTTGCTATGCTTATTCTTATACAGTTACCTGTTTTAATCCCTGTTTTCAATTCTTTTGAGTGTATACATAGATATAGAATTACTGATTGCTGGATCATATGGTAATTCTCTATTTAACTTTTTAAGATCTACTAAACTGTTTTCTATAGCAGCGATATCAGACTACATTAGGACAAGCAATGTCTACAATTTCTCCATGTTCTCACCAGTATTGGTTTCTATTTTTAGGTAACAGCCATCCTAGTGTATATAAATTGGTATTTCATTTTGGTTTTGATTTGCATTTCACTAATGACTAGTGATGTTGAGTATCTCTTCATATGCTTACTGGCTATGTGTACATCTTCTTAGAAGAAATGTATATTCCAGCCCTTTGCTCTGTGAGCATGCATGTGTGTGTGTGTGTGTGTGTGTGTGTTATTAGAGATTTGAACCCAGAGGCACTCTACCTCCAAGCTACACTGCCAGGCCTTTTTATTTTCTATTTCAGACAGGGTCTCCCTAAGTTTCTGAAGCTGGCCTCAAATCTGCAATCCTCCTGTCTCAGCCTCCCAAGTACTAGGATTATAGGCATGCGCCATCACACCTGGTTCCTTTGCCCATTTTGGTACTGGATTGTTTGGTTTCTTTTGTTGCTAACAATCATCATTTTAGTCCTTCTCTTTCTTAGTCACTCTGCAGCACTTCCCCCTGTTCTGATCAAAATGATCTTTCCCTTTGACTACATGACTCCATTCTCTCTTATGTTTTCTCTCTCTTCTAATCTCTCCTTACTAATATTTTTACTAGGTCTTATAATATTTAAAGCTATCCACTCTAACATTAATTAACTACTTTGTATGTGTCAGACACTAAGCTACTTAAAACAACACATTAGTTGGGAGGGGGTATTATAAATGCCATCTGTAGATATGAAAACTGAGGCTCAAGGAAATACGATATGTTGCTTAAGTTGATTAAAGTAGTTAGAAAACTAGCATTTAAACAAAAAAAATGATTCTAGATTTTATAGTCTTAAGATTATCCTATTTAGTTGGATGGCATTAACCACTAAGTTAAGCTAATACAACCCTGTATCAATAAGTTATATAGTTGAATTACATGATTGCAAGTAATGAAAATTCACTTTGACAACTTAAGCTGAAAAGGAATTTGTGGTAAGGATATGAGATAATTCACATAATCAAAGGGAAATCCGAAGAATTGAACTTAAAATAGAGACCTAGATGAATTGCAGAACCAAGCTTATAGGAACCAGGAACCAAGAATCATCTCCCCAGGACCCGGTTACTTGAGTGAGTTGGCTGAAAATTATTTCAGTTTCTTGGTCAACCTGAAATTTCAAGAAGTGAACATCCTGTTGGTTTGCCCATGACACTTGCCAACCCCCTGGGTAGAGAAGATACAGGAACACACACTGACAATCCAAAGTAGCTTCATCAAAAAAGGAAAAGTCCATGCCTCGAGAGCAAAGGAAGGAGCAATGCATAAGTAGATGCAAAATGAGAAGATCATTATGCTTTCAATGTCTACCGTTATCTCAGACCTTTCCTCAGCTCCAATCCTATGCATTCCGTAACTGAGAATGTCCTCTTAAACATTTGGTGACCACTCACTCCTCTTTACTTGGGCAGAAGTCTACCTGACAGATACCTCTCCTGCTGCATTTCTCACTCTGGAGCATAAATACGCCTCAATGTCTCTCTTCATTTGAGCTCCTACACCCCCTGGCACTAAGCATGGAGCCATGCATGTAGCAGGCACTAATAAATGCTTGCTGCCTAATGAATGAACCAAAATGAGAAACTTGGGAGAAACTAGAAATTAGAGTAACAGAACTTTATGTAACAAAAGACCTTGAATAGCAACCAAAAAAAAAAAAGACATTGAATTTTTAGTTGTGGTGCAGTATTCAGTTCTATAACTTATAGAACTTATGTGTTCTATAAGTTGTAAAAGAATTAATGTGATCTTAATTGTGTGGATAAAGCATGGTGTGCACAAAAGAAAGAAGTGGTGCCTGGTACCTGACCTGGGCTAGACTACATCTGCAGTGTTATCACTCCTTCTGATCACCACATTGAAGAAGGAGATTGAAAAGCTGGACATGTTTTGAAACTCTATCAAATGAAAAAAATAATTAAATAGAATGTTTTAATAGGAAAGAAAAGAATTCAGAGGTTTGATCACTGCAATTATTCAAAAGGCCCCTAGGAAACAGAAAACTAGGCTTATTCTGTATACCTACAAAAGAGAGTCGAGATGAATAGGTAGGAAGTTCATCTTCAAAGAGTTTTCCTAAATGAAGTAATCTGCTTTATAGCACAACAAGACTGCTATTATTGGAAATACTCAAACAGACATCATGTTAGCATACCTTGGGATTCTGTTTGATTCTTTCATTGTTAAATACACTAGATTAAATAAGTTAAATAAGGTGAACCTATGTTTTTTTGGGAACAGTCAATAATTGGTCTGCATGAATGAAGTAGGTTGAATATGAGACAATAGGAGATAATGGGGTTGTCATAGAAACTAGAGAGCATATGCCTGACTGAACGTATTGAATTAATTCTCTCTCTCTCTCATTCTCTCTCTCTCTCCTTCTCTCTCTCTCTCTCTCTCTCTCTATCTCTATCTCTATCTCTATCTCTATCTCTCTCTTTGGTACTGGGGATTGAACTCAAGACATTATACCTCTGAGTTATACTCCCAGACCTATTTTATTTTTATTTTTGAAACAAGTCCTCACTAAGTTGCTGAGGCTGGCTTCAACCTGCCGTCCTCTTGTCTGTACCTTCCAAGTATTGGAATTACAGGTATGTGCCACCACACTCAGCTGAATTTATTCATTTTTATAGTACTTTGATCATCAAATTAAACCTGAGAGGTAATTTCTCTACAAAGACTACTAATTTGTATTCCATGGACTCAATCTTTAAGAGTTTCCTATTTGAAGACTCAATCTGAAGTAAATATTATGCTGCTTAAGTAGATTATTATTGAAGTTTACATGTGCAGAGTTTCAAGGTAACACAACTGAGAAATATAGTGGTAGGAAGAGAAAATATTAGAAGCTGTTGATTTTAATGAAATTATTGAGGCCGATATATGTAAAGATGATCTTGTAGTTGGGAGACTCTCTTAGACTACCCTACTGAGCCCCATCTAGTGACACAAGTTCTTGCACATAGGGAAACCTATTCCTGCTAGGGTCAGTGAGAGGGAAATGTGGCTACGAAATAGAGTCAGAGAGATACAAAGCTGCCAGTTTTCCAATAGAAGAAAGAAACCACAAGCCAAGAAATATGGGGTCCCCCGGAAGCTGGAAAAGAAAAGTAAGAAATGCTCTCCTACAACCTCAAGAAATGAATACATTCTGTCAACACTTTGGTTTTAGCCCCCATGAAACCCAGGTAGGATCTCTCACCCACAGAACTGTAAGGTAATAAATTTATATGTTATTAAGTCTCTAAGATTATGATAATTTGTTAACAAAGCAACACATCACTTAGATAAATGCTTAAAAGGAAAATATGTGAGAAGAGAGACACTTATTATTTTGTACATTCCTGGAAAATTTCATGCTATACTTAGTGCATTGATTAATATTGATTTATTTGACAGAAAAAATACATACTGTGATACCTCATTCAGAAAAAAAATTGAGAAGAAATGAAAGAGAATATAAAATATAAAGCTTGAAGGAAATGTTATACATGTTATTATTGCATGTATCAAGTTTTCTAGACTTAACTAAATTTCAAACATACTGATAATTATTGATATAATAATTTTAAAATTCTGGGAATTCTTCCATTTTAAATCTAGAATGTATCCTTTACTCTGAAAGTAAAAAATTAGGGCTGGAGGTGTAGCTCAGTGGTAGAGTGCTTGCTTAGCATTCACAAGGCCTTGGGTGTAATACCTAGCACCACATAAAAAGGCAGGGGAGGAGGGGAGAGGGTAGGGATATAACTCAGTAGCAAAGTGCTTGCCTAGCATGAATGAGGCTATGGGTTCAGTCCCCAGTATTGAAAAAAAAGAAGAAGAAGAAACAGAAGAAGAAGAAAGTGAGGTATAAGTGACAAATCACTTGTTAGGCCACAGACCAAATTCAGGGCTCAGAATCTACAGTGCATGCAATGGTAAGGTTATAGAGAGTAACTGCAGTCTAATAGGGCTGGAGATGTCAGAAGACAAACAGAACCAAAGTGCAAATTTACAAATTGTATTGTGGAATGGGAAGTACACCTCCTTGCCTGAAACTATCAGGAAGCAGCTGTACATGGCTATAAATGGAAGTGAGAAGGAAGTACCTGGAATAGCTTAGCAAGTCAAGAGTTTAGTTAATGACAATGCATTGTATTCTAAAAAATCACTGTGAGTAAATATTAGGTGTTCTCACCACACAAAAAAAATGGTAAGTATGTGAGGTGATGTTTATCTTTTTTTTTTTTTTTTTTTTTTTTTTTTTTTTGCAGTACTGGGGATTGAACTCAGGGGCCTTCTACCTCCAAGCTATACCCCCAGCCCTATTTTTTATTCTTTATTTTGAAACCGAGTCTCACTAAGTTGCGGAGTGCCTCACTAGGTAGCTGAGGCTGGCTGCGAACCCGGATCCTGCGGTCTCAGCCTCCCGAATGCTGGGATTACAAGTGTGCGCCACCACGCCCGGCTAGGTGATGTTTATCTTAATTAGCGGCATTTAGCCACTCCACAATGTAGACATATTTTGAAATATAAAGTTGTACATGATAAATATATGAAATTATTTTTCAATTAAAATAAGTATTTAAACAGAAATAAATAATATTAATAAATTTGCAGTAGATTATAATTTTTATTTATGAAATTGCAGATTCCCTAAGTTATAATTCTATGGAAATGAAGTTTTGGAACAGCTGGTTTGATTTTTTTTTTTTTTTGGAAGAGAGCACAGAGTTTGAGCAAAATGGAAGCCCGAAGATACAATGATAAAAATTTGTGTGTGTGTGTGTGCTTGTGTGTGTGTGTGTGTGGTGTGTGTGGTGCTGGGGATTGAACCTAGGGGCATTCTACTTCTGAGCTAACCAACCCCAACCCTATTTTATTTTTTCTTTTGAAACAGGATCATATGAAGTTGCTAAGATTGGCCTCAAACTTGCTGAGGGGAAAAGCCAGTTGGTGCTACGCACTTTGTATCTCTGCTTGTAGTTATTTTATCCTTTAAACATTAGTCAAATGCTAGTTCCTTCAAAATGCTTGTCATCATTCAGAAGAAGTTGTGCTTCTCTGGTTGAAGTTTGCAATGTAATAGACAAAATGGAACAAGGAGGCCCAAAGTTATAGGGAGGACTACACTCACAGAACTGATGCTGATCCAAACAACACAGAGAAGACACATTAAGGGGAGCATGAAGACCCAAACTTTGAAAAGCGAATGACATTTGGAAGCCCTGTGATCTCATCAATCAGATGAGCCCTTAGGGAAAAGCAAAGAGAAGGAGAAAAACCCATGGAGTGTGTTCACGAACTAGCAAGTAAGAAGTTTAGTTGAAACGCATAATATCAAGTGAGAAAATGGTGCCACTCACTCTTCCACCTCCAATGATAGGGCTGGCATTGCCCTCAATGATCACTTTGTCAAGCTTATCTCCTGATACGACAATGAATTTGGCTATAGCAATAGGGTAGTGAACCTCATGGTCCATGTGGCCTCCAAAGAATCAGATTCTCCTAGACCACCCATCCCAGCAAGAATGCAAGAGGAAGAGAAAGGCCCACAGCTGCTGAGGAGCTCCCACCCAACTCAGTCACCCAACACACTGAGAATCTCCCCTTCTCCCCTTACCCCCTGAAAAAGGGGACAGTCTTAGGGAGCCTTACTGTCAAATGCACCATCAATAAAATCCACTGCACCCCCTAAAATGAGAGAGAGAGAGAGAGAGAGAGAGAGAGAGAGAGAAAGAGAGAGAGAGAGAGAGAGGAGAAATGAAGCTTAAAACACCAAATCATAGGACATTTTGAATGCTAGGAGTTACTGAAGATGTTTTAGAAAGTCATGGTTAAAACTGTGTTTGACCAAGAAGCCTGGAGTGAGTTTATAGAATAGAATATGGAGACAAGGTAAATAGAAAGCTACTGAGACAGTTTGGGAGATTTCAAGTCCTTGATGTGAAACATCTCTTGATGCTGTGTACTGACTGAGCATCTCTCTCTGTATACTACACTGTGCTGGCCCACCTGGACTTTTTCTATGATTTACTGCTAGATTTGTCCCTCTAAACCTGGTGTTCAATGAGAGTAGAAGACTTCAATCATTTCCAGTCTTCATCTTTCTGCTGATGTTAACAGAGCCATGGCTGGTAATCTATCAAAGGGACCATAGGCAGAAGATCGGGCAAGGTCTATATGTAAGGAGCAAAAACTAGTGAAGAAGTCCAACAATCAATAAAAGAGGCAGAGAAAGAGTGCTCCAAAGGCAAGGACAAGTAGACAGGGCAATGACAGGTTTTATATATAAGGCAGTGTTTCAAGAAGAACACAGTATTCAAAACCATCTGTTTCTGTAGAAATGAATAAAAGGCTCTGTGTATTTAGGAATCACCACATCTTGTGCATACCACATCTGTTCTGATAATCATACTGCAGTGCAAATGTTCCCCAATGGAATGGATTGGGATCTTACTCCAAACCTACTATACTGTCTGACACATGGAAGTCACTAATTGTTTCTTAGATGAGTTAATGAATTAATGAATGGATAGTCATTCAATGTCACCTTCAAGATGAAATATTATGAAGTTAAAAGAAGGGTAAAAGATGAGTAGTAAAGAATGTGAAGCAGTCAATGTAGTCTGAAATTGTGAGATAAACTAATAGTACAGGAAATTAGCAGAGGATTTTGTGTTTGTGTTAGCAGTGGTTGATCCTGCTGTTCTTTGCTTTAGCCTTTTATTTGTAAGTATGAAGGAGAGATGCAAGCCCCTGTACATATTGTAAACAAAAGACAAAGAATGATAAAGGTGGTGGAGACATGGTTCATAGACCAAACATCCACTGAAGATCAGAGGACATAGCAAGTCCTCACAAAAGAGAAGTGATCCTTCTTATTGTAAGAGAGGAAAAAGAGACGTGCTGTTATATAAGAATCAATAGGTCCTCTTTGTAACATAAATCTTGTGCTGGATATAGAAAAAGTCTGAGCATAAGTATTTAGTTGACCTTGACCTCTCATGAAAGAAGAGAATGGGAAATTGTACAGAGCTGAGGATTTGTGATTAAGAAGAATGGAAAAGGTTAGGAAGGCTGCCTTCGAAATACACTTAAGAGACATAATATAGAGTTATTAGCCCTGAGTGCCCCGGGTGATGGCAGAAAGCTTTGTGAATTATAGGAAGCTCTATCAATTTGGTTTGTGACTTCCTCCTGCCAACAGCTCAGGGATTTGTTACACAGGTACAAGCAAAGGTCACAGAGTGAAGGATTTCTCTCTGGAGGAGAAGAGTAAGACCTTTAAAGATTTTTCTTAGAACCAATGATTATGTTGTCATTAAGATTATTTGAAAGTGTTGACTTTTATCAAAGAATAAATACTCACTACAAATTTAAAGTGGAAAGTAATATATAACAAACTGTAGTATAGTAATATATAGTAATCTCTCATTTACTTTAGAAGAGGTTGCTAAAAGCATGTTGATTGTATATTAACTAGAGCCAAATCATAAAAGGCAGTCAATAAAATGTCTATAAATTTTTCATTCTGAACAGTGTTGAGTCTGCTTCTGACAGAAACAGCAGATTAATCAAGAAGTGTGTTAGTGAAATTGATAAGAAAAGTAGAACAAATTATTATCATTACCAAGGAAATGTTAAAAAATAAGCCTACCCCACCAGATCTTTGAGAAATGCATGATAGGAACTAAAGAAATATAAAATAATAGATGAAATATTTTTACTAATTAAGTATTTCTCAGATAGGTCCTCAGAAGAATATAGTGTTAGTTGCTCAAAATGAGAAGCCATCCTACATAAAGTGATAGTTCAGTGATTTTTAAAAATATCCTTTAGCATCTTCCGTACTGTTTTCCAAAGTGGTTGCACTAATCTGCAATCCCATCAACAATATATTAGGGTTCTCGCTTCTCCACACCCTTGCCAACATTTGTTGTTTGTGTTTTTGATGATTACCATTCTAATTAGGGTTAGGTGAAATCTCAAGGTAGTTTTGATTTGTCTCTCTCTAATGGCTAATGATGTCGAACATTTCCTCACACATTTATTGGCCATTTCTATTTCTTCTTTTATGAAGTGCTATTTTATTTTGCTCATTTTTTTGTTTGGGTTATTTGTTTTCTTAGCTATGAGTTTCTTGAGTTCTCTGTATATTCTCCTCTATCAGAGGAGTAGCCGGCAAAAATTTTCTCCCACTCTGTGGGCTCTCTGTTGAGGTTCTTGATAGTTTCCTTTGCTGCACAGAAGCTCTTCAGTTTAATGCAATCCCATGTATTGATCTTCCTTTGAGTTGCTTGTGCCTTTGGGGTCTTGTTGAGAAAGTTTTGACCTGTGCCTATGTGTTGAAATGTTGGGCCTATGCCCTCTTCAAGTGGTTGCAAGGTTTCTGGCCTGACTTCCAGGTCTCTGATCCATCTTGAATTGACTCTTGTGCAGGGTAAGAAAGTGGGGTTTATTTCCATTTTCCTGAATATGGTTAACCAGTTTTCAGACAAATGGGAATGAAGCTACCATATGATCCACCAATACCACTTCTGGGTATCTACCCAAAAGAATGGAAACCAAACTATCAAAGCAATGCATGTGTATCTATTTTTATAGCTGCACAATTCACAATTGCCAAACTATGGAACCAACTAAGATGTCCAACAATAGATGAATGGATTACAAAACTATGGGATACGTACACAATGGAATTTTACTCAGCCATAAGGAAGAACAAAATCATGTCATTTGCAGGGAAATGGTTGGAACTAGAAAACATTATGCTAAGTGAGATTAGTACGTCACAAAAAGTAAAAAATTGTATGTTTTCCCTAATATGCGTAAGCTAGGGAGAAAGTGGGTCATAAGAGGGACTCTAGACAAAGAAGGAGAAACCTTAGATGAGCAAAGAAAGTGACGTAACTGAAGGTGATCGGGGGGAACACTATAATGTACATGATGTACTTTCACAAACATATTAAAGTCAATCACTAAACTGAACTTGAGAATGAGGGAGGGAAAGGAAGTGGGTCAGGAATTGGGGAAGGGTTAAATGAGAAATGTGTGCATGTATGCCTTTAGCAGCTTATACCTAACAAAGATGTATGATTTCAATGCACCAATAAAAAATATATATTCTTTAGCCAAGTTTGTGACAATAAAAGAAACATTTTTAAAAATCAGAAGTTATATTAATGCTCCAAGCCTTGTTTGGACTAGAAGGGGTCTTTATTAGTAGGAAAAGAATCTATAAACAACTATGACCATAGTATCAGGATATGGGTGCAATGCAGTTTACCATTGAGTGTCTAAATTGCCTAAGGTCGACATCTTCCAGAATTTTCTAAAGGCAATTGTTATTTCTTGTGATCCATCCCTTAGTCCTAGGGTCTCCTGGGAAAGGTCTATGACATGCATAACTCTACTTATTAGCTTTCAGTCAGCTAGTCCACAACTTAACACTAACAGATATAATAAAAAATAGTGCAATAAATGGTGACTTAGAAAAACACTAGTAGGCTCAATTTTACCCCAGTTCTCAGATTAAGAAGTAGTAACAAAGTTGGTCTTATCTCTTGAGCTCTCCCTTTCCATGATAATTTCATCCAATCTGATGAGATTCAAAATATTGCTTCTCAGCCCATCACTCTACCAACAATCTAACCCAGGATACAGGTAACAAGAGGCTGATACCTCTGTACCTACTGTGATATTCAAGTTGCATCTATGCACATCTAACAGAGACCTCATTCTGTTAACAATATCCAGTCTCTGAAGTCTCTCCTTGTGACTACTTCCATCATACTGATTATAGTTTCTGCCTGGGATCCTAACTTCTCTGAAAAGCCTGTGATTTTCCCTTTATCCTTCCAAGATTGCTTTAAAGGAAGTAGCTATATGACCCTAATCCCAACCTACTGCCTTGTGTTTTGCCTAACTGGATTGCCAACAATAGGCACAATGTCTGGCACATTAGCAGCTACCTAATAAATATTTGTCAAGTTGAATTGAAGCATAATGTACCCTGGTTCCCTGGCACCAATGCCAATCATTTGCCTGAAGAGTGTCTGAGAATTGCCGTTTCTCACCCACCCTCTGTGCTGTTCCTTGCTTACTTGGCTACAACTCTGCTGCCGGTCAGGCTATCATTCAGTGTGAAAGGCCTACTTTCAGGTCTTCATTCATCTTCTGCTACACACCTTGAGGTAGCAGGCAGGACTGGCCAGTAATTTTCAAAATATGGAAGGGTAATCTGTCCCTAGGTCCAGTGCCTTTTACATGTGCCTTACTATTAACAAGGCACTTATTTTGAACTTGATTTCTTCAGTCAGCTCAAATCTTACATGGTGCTCTTCAAACAGCTAAGTTCAGGACATTTTGCCATATACGGAATTTATTTTCTAGTGTGGCACACAGTCTCATAAACAAGGCATATGACAAAGCTTGTAACTTTTATGTTGATATTGACTTATATTCTGCCATCTTCTAAAATTATCTGGTCAAAATGTAATAGGAATCACTTCTATTGACATTGTGTACAGATGTGAGAATACCAATGTCAGTCTCAACACCCTGTATGGAAAGGGGAGTGGGGAGGGAGCAGGGGAAAGCCCACCAAGAGCTGTGTGCATGTATGTCACTATCATTCTGAACTACATTATGATGTGAAACTATAACTCACCAATAAAGGTATAAAATATGTAATAGACTATTCCAGAACATTCTGAAATTTTATCAGGTGGTCATAAACCCTTATTTCTTGGCAAGGGAAATTGTAGTCAATCTTGAAAAAAAAGGATACTTAAAGACATACTCAGTGACTAACCTTGTGTCAAGTAAAAATTTAAGCAGAAAACCTGTGATAATTGTACCTGCCCATTCACAGATTGAGCATGTTCAGAAATCAGTTTATTATTTCACGATATTATGAATCTGAGATTACATCTAACTTGTTGGAATGGCAATCATCAATAAAACAAATAAAAACAAATGTTGGCAAGGATGTGGGGAAATAAGAACTCCTATACACTGTTGGTAGACTTGTAAATTAGTCAGCCACTATGAATACCAGTTTGGAGTTTCCTCAAAAACTACGAATGGACCAGGCATGGTGGTGTATGCCTGTAATCCCAGTATTTGGGAGTCTGAGAGAGGAAGATCACAGATTCAAAGCCAGCCTCAGCAATTTAGCAAGACCCTGTTTCAAACAAAAGGGGGGTGGTGGTAAGGATATAGCTTGGAGATAGGATGTCCCTGAGTTCAATTCCCAGTGCCACAAAACAAAACAAAAACTAGGAATAGAACTACTGTATTACCCAGCCATACCACTCTTTGATATCTTTCCTAAAGAACTAAAGCCAGCATACTACAGTAATACAACCATACCTATGTTTACAGCAGCACAGTTCACAAAAGGCAAATTATGGAACCCACCCAGATATCCATCAGCAGATGGACAGATAAAGAAAATGTGGCATATACAAACAATTAGAATTCTACTCAGGCATAAAAAAAATTGTTATTTGCAAGAAAATGAATGGAACAATAGATTCTTATGATAAGTGAGATTAATTAGCCTCAGAAAGTCAAGGGTGGTATGTTTTCTCTCATTTGTGGAAGCTAGATAGAGAGAAGACAGAAAATGCAAGTTACTTTAAATAATGCAAAGGATCCTGGAGTGATTGAAGGGGGCTAGCAGAAGGAGTTGGGGAAGGAAAGAAGGAGGATTGAAGAAGGAAACAGTTCATATAATGGTATGGCAATATGTGAAGGTATTGTTACAATTTTACTAACTTGTATGGGGAGGGAGAAGAGAGGAGCTGGGTGGAATGTTGAGGGAAACACAAAGAGTTGTGGTGCATGTGTGTTTTTATCACACTGAATCTAACTATGATGTATAATTGCAATGTACTAATAAAAATATAAAGTTTAAAAAATAAAAAAGAAGCCGGGCGTGGTGGCGCATGCATGTAATCCCAGCATTCAGGAGGCTGAGACCAGAGGATCCGGGTTCGCGGCCAGCCTCAGCTACCTAGTGAGGCACTCCGCAACTTAGTGAAACTCGGTTTCAAAATAAAGAATAAAAAATAGGGCTGGGGGTGTAGCTCGGAGGTAGAACGCCCCTGAGTTCAATCCCCAGTACCGCAAAAAAAAAAATAAAAATAAAAAATAAAAAAGAGCTGGGCGTGGTGGTGCACGCTTGTAATCCCAGCATTTGGGAGGCTGAAACCAGAGGATCCGGGTTCGTGGCCAGCCTCAGCTACTTAGTAAGGCATTCCGCAACTTAGTGAGACCCTGTTTCAAAATAAAGAATAAAAAATAGGGCTAGGGGTATAGCTCGGAGGTAAAATGCCCCTGAGTTCAATCCCCAGTACCGCAAAAAATAAAAAAATAAAAAAGATATACTTATTATCAGATTTTTATAAATGCATATGCCATTAATTTAACTCATGCTTTCATTTTCTCTGTCAAGAACAATTTCCAGCCTAGAAAGGTGAGAAAAATAATAATTAAGATGGAAACAAAACCCTAGATAAAATTGAGATTGTAAGAGTAGCCCCAAAGAACTTAAAAATTCTCATAGTTTGGACAGAATAAATATCAATATTTTGGGGGTGAAAGGAAAATTCTCTGAAATAAATTTTTGAGGTGCCAGGGAAAATAGAAGATAGGCCACTATGGTTTACATTTCCAAATAAAAAGACAAATTCCTCAAATTATGCACCAGAAGATTTGATACATGTTTTGGGGCAAGATTCTTGATTAAGTTGTTAAAAACTTGGTTTGTAATGCATGAAAAGAAAGTAGGTATAATAAGGACTAAATCATCCTAGCTTAAGCTAATTCTTGACAGAGTTTTACTTAAATTGGCAAGAAAGGATAATGCAAACATGATTGCAGCAAGATGTTAAACAGTCTTTTATAATATTTCATCTTATATTAAAGACAACTACAAATTGGATCCGGGAGCTAGTTGGGTATAATATAGGTTGGACATTTGTGGAGGAAAAGTCAATGTTAACCTAAAGAAGATTCCAAGAGCATCCCTCCTACCCCATTCAACATGTTCACCTTTGGTTTGAGCAAAGATTCTCAACAATTCGGAGAGTGCCTATACTGACTGATCACAAATACTGACATGACAGAAACAAGACACAAAAGACTTTGACTGGCTTAGCTAAAGAGCCAAATCAAACAAAAATGATACTTAAAAGAAATAAATAGATTCTTTCACATGGGTTGGAAGAACCACAGCATTATTATGAGGGAGGGAGGGGAAATAAAGATTACAGAATGGGAATAAAAAACAGGGGATTTTGGTGAAAGGACTGTACTAGGTCCCCAGGCCTGTCTTAGCAAATTACCTAAAACCAGGTGTCTTCAAAGAACACAAATTTATTATCTCTCAGTTCTGAATGCTAGAAGACCAAACGAAGATATCAGTAAGTCCATGCTCTCTCTCTGACAGCTCTAGGTGAGACGCTTGTTCCTCCTCCTAGCCTCTTCTGGTGTTTGCTAGCAATCATTGGCATTCCTTGGCTTGAAGATCAATCACTCCAGTCACATGGCTATTTTTTCCTTGTGTGTTCATACTGCCTTTCATCTGTGTGTGTCTATCTCCATGTCCTAATTTCCCCTTTTCATAAGGGCACGAGTTGTATAGGGCCCACCCTAATGACTTGGTTTTGCTTATTTACCCCTGTAAAGACCTTGCTTCTGAATAAGGTCACATCATGAAGTACCAGGAGTTAGGATTTCAACATATTTTATTGGTAGGACTATTCAATGCATAGTAAATAAGTTGGTGTGAATTAACAGTAATGTATTTACTATGAAAAAGAACAACCATATAGAGCAGGAATAAATAAGGAGCTCTGCCTCTCTAAACACAATACACCTGCAAAACTGGACCAACTGCAGTCTGGACCTTCGACAGGCACATCCAGGGGACAGGGATCAGGATAGGGAGGGAACCTAAACCAAATTATTAGAGTATGGTTTGGAGGAAATAGAAATGTTTAGCCTGATGAAGAACAGGCATGAGGGAAATGAAAACTGCCTCCAATACATGATCAGCTGGCTGAAAGTAGACCTAGAGTTGTTTTTTTATGACTCTGAGGTCAGAATTATATTACTGAGAGAGACTGATTCAACTGGATGAAAAGTAGATTCTAAAAGGTAGTGTGTCCAGAGGCAGTAGGAATTTCATGGGAAATACCAAAATTTCTATCATTTGATGTCTTCAAGCAAAGGCTTAACAGAGAGGGAGGAATCAAAGCATTGGAAATTAGCTTGGATCATGAGTCTTCTAACCACGATATTCAAGAATTTTATGAAAGAAGCTCTTCTTTTAAGTAAAGAATAGTAATGCCTACACAAAGTAACCCATAATATCCTATAAGGAAATGGAATGTGCTAACCAAAATTTAATAATGTTTTATATTATAGAAAATGTGTAGGCATGAAAAATGAGAGGAATCACATATCTTAACTCCACAAATAAAATGATCTAAATAAACATAAAATATACTCAGTAAGCATATAGAAAAACCACAAGATCAAATAAAGGAAAGCATAAACCTTGTCCAAGTCACAGGAATTTTAAAATGAAAGTATCATTTCAACTTTTATAGACAAAATAGAAGAGATGAAATTCAGACTAGGAAGTAGAATATTCAACAAGAACCAACAATCCCCCTCCCCCAATACCCAGAAGTAGAGGAAACAGGAAGAACAGTTACTAATCTGGTGAAGTGAACTGATTTCTCTGAAAGAGGTTTGAAAGAATGAAGAGATCCAGTGAAGATGGGCCAATAGAAGGAGACCACATGGGCAGTGGAGAGGGCACCGGGTCCAGAATAAGCCAAAAGTCCAGCTGGGCCTCGCTCAGCCACCAGCCAGCAGCAAAAGGTTTCACAAAACATCTCTCTAATTCTCAGTTTGCTACATTATTTAAGGAAAAAAAGAGAATTAGATGACATGTTAACAATTTTATCCAGCTGTAAAACTCTGATGCTAATGAATATCTACAGACAGGAAGTAAAGAAATATTGTAACACCCTTAAGGGTATTCAACTTTAAAAGGCCAAAAGCAAGGAACAGCCAGTATAACTACTTGAAAGGCTGGAATCAAACACTGGATTAAAAATAGTAATGGTACACATGCATTAGTCTGATAGTTTGGTTTCCATTCTTTTGGGTAGATACCCAGAAGTGGTATTGCTGGATCATATGGTAGGTTCATTCCCATTCATCTGAGGATCCTCCATACTGTTTTCCAAAGTGGTTGCACTAATCTGCAATCCCACCAACAATGTATTAGGGTTCCCATTTCTCCACATCCTTGCCAGCATTTATTGTTGTTTGCATTTTTGATGATTGCCATTCTAATTGGGGTTAGGTGAAATCTCAAGGTAGTTTTGATTTGCATCTCTCTGATTGTTAATGATGAACATTTCCTCATACATTTATTGGCCATTTGTATTTCTTCTTTTGTGAAGTGTATGGAACCAGCCAAGATGTCCATCAATAGATGAATGGACTGCAAAACTATGGGATATGTACACAAGGAATTTTACTCAGCCATAAAGAAGAACAAAGCCATGTCATTTGCAGGGAAATGGATGGAACTGGAAAACATTATGCTAAATGAGATTAATAAATCACAAAAAGTAAAAAACCATATGCTTTCTCTAATATGGGGAAGCTAGGGAGACAGTGGGTCACAGGAGGGACTCTAGACAAAGAAGGAGAAACCTTAGATGAGCAAAGAAGGTGACTTAACTGAAGTTGATGGCGGGGGGCGGGGGGGACACCCTAATGCACATGATGTACTTTCACAAACATATCAAAGTCAATCACTAAACTGAGCTTGAGAAGGAGGGAGGAGGAGAGAGTGAGGCGGGAATTGGGGGAGAGTTAAATGAGAAATATGTACATGTTTGCCTTTACCAGCTTGTACTTCACCAAGATGTATGATTACAATGCACCAATAAAAAAAAATAGTAATGGTTACTATAAATGGGGATGCACTAATAAGCCAAATAACTACATACAAAAATTTTTTCATGAAAAAATCAAAGAAAGGTCATTAAACTATATTGCACATACAGTGTTAGCATTAAGTATCCAATCAAATTATTAGCTCTTTATAAGCAGCTACTTACAACTATTTCCATAAGTCCACTCATACCTGGTACATCAGTGTAATATGATCTGAGATGCAATATATTCCTAAGCTGAAGTCTACATGTTGATTTCCAATTTTAAATAATGTCACCTTCTGGAGAATCAAGTTCTTGGGTACTGTCTCTACAATAGAACTTAAATGAACACTCGTTACTACATTCAATTCAACCCACATTTAACAACTCCTGAAAACATTGCCAAGTTACTTATTTATTATTTATTTATTTATTTATTTATTTATTTATTTATTTATGCTGTAGTACTGGAGATTGAATCCAGGGACATTATACCTACAAGGTACACCTGCAGCCCTTATTTTTTTGTTGTTGTTTTGAAACAGGGTCTCACTCACACACTTGAAAAGCCTATTTTTAGAGAATAAGAAATCTAATGTTTTTGTTAATTACATATGTCTTAAGAGCATGAAAGGAACTGTTTTCCTCAGAGTAAAACCAAGCACCATGTAATGCCCTAAGGAAATAGTTTCTTAAAACACTTGCTTGAAATGCTATAAAAGTTAGTATTCAATCAGAGACCAGTCAATCAAACATATCATCAATAGTAAATGTAGCCTGGCGTGGTGGTGCATGTCTATAATCCCTGTACTTGGGAGGCTGAGACAGAAGGATCACAGTTTTGAGGCCAGTGGGTAGTAACTTAGTGAGACCCTATTTCAGAATAAAAAAATAAAAAGGAGTGAGGGTGTGACTCAGTGGTAGAGTGCCACTGTGCTCAATCCCCAGTTTCATAGAAAAGACAAAGGAGGGAGGAAAGGGGAGGGAGGGAGGAGACAGGAAGAAAAGAAGGAAGAGAGGGAGGGAGGAGGGAAGGAAGGAAGAAAGGAAGGATAGAAGGAAGGAAGGAAGGAAGGAAGGAAGGAAGGAAGGAAGGAAGGAAGGAAGGAAGGAGCAAGCTACATCTGATCAAAATAGAAAGAATAGGAATTCAAAAGATACACTCAATAGCGAACCTAGATACAACTTTGTTTTCCAGGATTTAAAGACCCTTGAGGTGTCTTGGGTGTGCTCTTCTGCACCTCACTTCAAACTGTGCATATATTTGTGAAACTGTTTCTGCCTTTGCTGGTGCCAAGATGACCATCTTGCTCTTGGTCTAACCTTGGTTTAGATATAAGAATCCAAGGCATGACAGTGTTTATAAAAAAGACAGGATGGTCAACCAAGTTTGCATTTCTCTGGCAATGTAAGGCCAGACTCATAGGAATGTAGTCAAGATGTAACACAAAGTTGACTGGTATTTACCATCTTGTAGTTGAGAAGGCCACAAGGTTGCTGCAGTATATGTCATTGCGCCCAATGAGAAAAACAGACTGTGCAAATAGTACTTCCAAAAGTCACACACTGGCAGGCTGACTGATGCTAGCTAACACATTTGGGTAGCAATAGCCAATCTGAAGTTGTCTTGCATAATTAATAGATTTGGTAGTCTTGAAAAGGAACTTTTTCCATGAAGAACTTGCATTGAAAGCAGACTTTCACTGCCAGGTCTCCTGGGAGATTCATTTTTTCCAGGTCTCACTATTGCTATCTCTGACTCATCTCTCAGTTTAAAGGAAAGTATGTTTATAAAGGGGGAACTTATGGGGGTCACAATGGAACTTTCTGAGTGTCTCCAAATGCCTCCCATTACTAGAGCTTCACAGATGTTACTGAAGCTCAGATTTGAAGACCCTAGCTCTGGACTCCATTCCAGTATGAAGCTAACAGGTGAGCTGTAGGGGCAGCCTGCTATTCAGAAAAAGTTCTTCACAGGACCCACCTGAGAGAGGAAATGAAGAAAAAGGATGTGGGTGGGAAGCTAGGAATGAGAAGAGGAAGGAAAGACTATCTAGACATTTTATGGAATGACTAGAAAATACCAAACAAGCTTGGGTGGCCTTCCTAAGTCCCCACAAAAACAGCCCCCACTCAACTGGCTGATTATGAAAACAAATCCCATGCAGAAGAACCAGCTTTTGTTGGCTTGGACTCTTGGGTGAAAAGCATTAAGCAAGAAAATTGATCCTCCAATGCTGTGGTGATAAAATATGTCCCTCTGATTGACTCATTGAATCTGATTATTTTAATCTTTCAAATTCTTTCTAGCTCCCTCTTGGAAACTCAGGATTCTGTTGGTCAAGGGATGGGTAACTGGGGCAGGGAGGTGCAAAGAGTAGCAACTACTTTTTGTCTGGTCTCTTAAATATGATTCACTAGTAGACTCTGCTACATACCACTGAGCAGAAAGAAACTCTCGGGAACCTGGCTCAATCTGTCAGCGGCCTCGGCTGAGAATAATTCTCTTTGCCAAAGTATGCAGTATGAAATAGAGCCAATCTCTGACAGGCAGAGGCCAGCCAAGAAGAAGGCAGCACACCTCAGTGCTTACAGTGCAGCCCACCTCTGCCCCAAAGGCTGTGTTACCAGGGTTGCTACAGTTTTGGCACTGAATAAATTATAGAGAAGAAAAATAAATGGCTTCTCCTTTAGGGGCTGAGATTTTCAGATTCTTTTTTCCTGTAAAAACATTTTACTGTTCTATAAACAGTTTCCTATGGCCCTAGTTTTATTTTAATTACATGTATCCATCTTTATTTTTTCTTCTACTAAACCTGGGAAGTAAAGTATTGCACATTTAAAAGAAACCACATACGCAAAGAAACCACATTCTTGGAATGAAACATCCTAAAATAGCAGCTACATTTCTCTGGACTGATCTTCACAGCTTCCACATACATGTGTCTCTGTTACGGAGCAGCTTCAGGAGCACTGGAAGCAGAGCCTCTTTCTTCTGCAGGGTCTCATAGGTTGTTTGGTTGGTTGGTTGGTTGGTTGGTTGGTTGGTTGGTTGGTTGGTTGATTAGTGCTGGAGATTGAACCCAGGGGGATTCTACCTCTGAGCTAGACCCCTAGCCCTTTTTATTTTATTTGGAAACAGGGTATCTGCAAGTTTCACTAAGTATTGCTGCAAGTTTCACTAAGTTGCTAAGGCTGGCTTCAACACTGCAATCCTCCTGACTCAGTGTCCCAAGTACTGGGATTACTGGGGTGCACCACCACTTCTAGTTTTCATGGGCTTTTGACCTATTTATTTTCATGATCCAGGAAAGTGCCAGGACAATTTTCCTGGAGTTCTGGTCTACTTTCTGCCACAATGCAAAGGATTCCAATAGCACATTTGTAAGCTATCAGATTTATATTGGGAGCTAAGATTTCAACTATGGAATGAAAGACTCTGTCTCCTTGAGTTTTATTTTATTTATGAAACCTTTATGTATGTATACACACATATATAATATATACATGATGTAATTGGTTTAACTTTATAACTCCTCACAAGAAGTTATTTTTTTGAGGGTGAAGGAGGTACTAGGGATTGAACCCAAGGGAGTCTACCTCTGAACTACACTCTCAGTCCTATTTTACTTTTTCTTTTGAAACAGGATCTTGATAAGTTGCTGGGGGCCTCATTAAGTTGCTGAGGCTGGCCTCAAACCTGCAATCCTCCTGTTTCAGCCTCCCAAGTACTGGGATTACAGGTATGAGGCACCACACCCAGCCTCAAAGGCAATTATAAAAAATATTTGAGAAGTGTATTGTGCTTGTAATGAGAAGATGCTCTCAATGTAACTAGTGAATGGAGTAGGGATGGTACAGGGAAGGCCTTCAGTGAAGGTCCTTTATTGAGGCAAAACCCACAGGGAACACACCCCAGAGGGTTGTAGCAGGTAAATAGAGGAATTCCCAGAGGAAGAAGAATCCCCATAAAAAACAGTACCAGTGAGCTAGGTTAGAGTTGACTTTCATACACCCAAATGGCTTCAAAATAATGTACCACTTTGAGCTGTAACATTGTTGGTCTTCTGGAAAGATGCCACTTCTAAGTGATAGCCATGGCCCTCCCACAAGAGACAGCCTGTGTCTCCCAGACCACCACAATTATGCCTCGCCTCTCCTGGCCTCTTCCCACAGCATGGGTCAAGATGCCACTACCCACTTAGAGCACTCTCTCGTTTAGAGTCCCAAGGGGATGCTCAATACCACATATGTGAATTTTGGGGAAATGCACTAGAAAAAAAAAAGGTAGCATGATTCAAAAATAGTAAAACACTATGGTCCAACACACAGCAAGTATATTTTCAGGGGTTCTGTATATTTGACCATTCCTTAAAAACTAATTTACTTAACCAAATGCTTCTAAACATGATTGACATGATGAAATAAAATCTAACATCTTTCTTGCTTTCTCAACTACTAAGCATAACTTTATCACTGTTAGTATATTGCTATCATTGTTTTCTACTGTTAAGAGCATAATCTGGTGCGATGTGCATTTCCTGTGGATCTTTTACTATCCTTATCCCAGTTCAGCCAAAATACACCATTCCCCAAGCCCCTTTTTATCTCTCACTCCTAACACTTGGCAGCCCTGATTCAGGCATATGTTCATTGAACAAATCTGGTTCTCATTTCTGCTTGCCTGAGCTCTCTGCATATTTTCTGGACCAGCTACACTAGGAGGCCTCCTCTGAACCCCTTCCCCACCAGCCTCCAGAAATAACATTCCCCTGGATATTAGGTATTTTAATTTTCATTTTGACATTTATCACTCTTTTATTTTGATGATTTTTATACTTATAAGTAGTTGAGACTAGTGGTCATATTTATAAAATCGTTCCTGGAACAAATAGCAAGGTGGTATTGTTGTTTGGTTGGTTTTCAAACCCATTGCTGGGTATTAAGCCTAGGGTCTTGCACATGCTAAGCAAGTGCTCTACCACTAAGCTATATCCCTAGCCCACAAAGTGTGTGTGTGTGTGTGTGTGTGTGTGTGTGTGTGTGTGTATGTGTGGCTAACAATTGAACCCAGGAGCATTCTGCCTCTGAGCTACACCCCCAGTCCTATTTTATTTTTTATTTGGAAACAGGGTCTTGTTAAGTTGCTAAGAGCCTTCCTAAATTGCTGAGGCTGGCTTTGAACCTGTGATCCTCCTGTCTCAACTTCCTAAGAACTAAAATTACAGGTGTTCACTACCACACTGGGCCAGATATTTTTATAAAAAGACTTTTAAAACATATGTTTGCTTAACTAATTTATAATAAGAATCCTGGCTAGCCAAAACTGAATTTGATGTAGCTATCAGGTAAAACTAAGTGAACCCAGCCCCACTCTTAGCCCAAACACCTTCACATCTGTTCTGCAGTTATTTACCAACACAGAAATTCAGAATCTCCTTGAAATAAAGCATTCAAACCATATCTACCACTAGAACCCATGCTTTAGTTCTTGTACATGGAAGAGACCTAGATATATAGTAGGCATATATATGGGTAGGTAGGGCATGGTGGCACACTCCTGTAATCCCAGCTACTCAGGAGGCTAAGGCAGGAGGACCAAAAATTCAAGAACAGCCTTCAACTCAGCAAGGCCCTGTCACAAAATAATATTTTTAATGGACTTGAAGTGTAGCTCAGTGGCACAGCTGCTTACCTAGCATGCACAAGGCCCTGGGCTCAATCCCTAGTACTACAAAAATAAAGGAAAAGGAATGGAAAATAAAAGGAAAATGGATATGGGTAATATTTGCAAGGAAATGGAATTTTTACATGAAAAAAGGGAGACATTAGTAAATTTGGATTTATTGATTAATATGACATCATTTTGGTCAAGGATAAGTGTGGAACTCTTGGTCTGTTTCTGCTGCTAGAACAAAATACCTGATATTAGGCAATTTGTGAAGAACAGAAATATTTCAGTTCTAGAGGCTGGGAGTTACAAAGTCAAATCATTAGCATGGTCAGTTTCTGGTGAGGGGCTGCTCTATCAGTGACATCTTCTTGCAGCAATATCTTTACATGACAGAAGGCAGAAGACCAAAAAGGGGTCTAGCTAGTGTCCTCCAGCACTCTTATAAAGTCACTCTGCCCTTATGGACTAATCACCTCCTAAAAGGCTCTACCTCTTAATACTGCCACATTGAGGATAAGATTCAACATAAATTTTGGAAGGAACACAAACATTAAAACCATAGCACGAGCCATATAGGAAATGAATCAATGAATAGACATGTGTAGTAAAATGGAATTCTGAGAAAATAGCTTTCTCTATGTTAAATATTTTAGTAAATATTAACAATAGAAAATATTTTAAATTAGAGAATGTTAGAACTAAGTGGGAAACTTAGTAACTAACCAGTCTGAAGCATCTGTTATGCTGATAAGAGAACACTCTAGTCCTGTGGCTAGTTGTTGACTGAGTAGACACCAGTAACCTGGCTTGCTGGGCTCAGAACTGTAGCCTCCTGTGTTTGGGGATAGATGCTCCCTCTCAGTCAGTTTCACTTGAGGTCAAACTTGAACAATGAGAGGTGCCGTCCTGAAGAGAATCAGGGCCTGAGCACTGATGGCCACTTTAAGCCAATCAGCATTAATGGCTCCCACTAATGAACAAGTCAACTATTTTCCATTCTTATTAACAGAAATTTAGAACTAAATGGTGTCTCAAAAATTTGATCATTTCTTTAATAAAAGCCATAGCAAAAAGCATACTTTCCTTGAACCATTGCATCTTGGAGCAAAATGATTTTAAATTGCCTGGTCTCTGAGAGGCTTTTATTTCGATGGCTTTTATTATTATTATTATTCAAGGGAAAAAAGAAAGAAAAAATGTATGGGTTGTGATAGAAAAAGGATAAGTGTACCTGGAAATTTTCACTTGGCTGCTGAAATATTGCTTAGAAACGTGTGTGTGTGTGTGTGTGTGTGTGTGTGTGTGTTTAATTACAAAGGAGATTTGGTTACAGTGATATTTAGCCCTTCATTTATTTAACAAATATGTACTAAGGGTCAACATCCTTCCAGCAATTATGCTTCACAGAAAAATCACAAAGATTTTCCCAGAGCTAGCCTAGACATGGAGGTGAGTAGTGTAGCATGAGGAGCTTCCCGGAGGAGCTGACTCTTGAGGGGCAGTAGTTGCTAACCACATGAGACTTGGAGGGGATTGCAGATAGAGGCCAAGGAGACACAGAGCTTCAGGAACAGAGAGGAGCCTGGAGTTGTAAGTGTGGAAAAGAAGTGAGATGATGACGGAGGCTGAAGGAGAGGAAAGGCCATCTCAAAAGGCTGAGCTATGTCCCAGGGTGGTGAGGAGCTAGCCAGGATACCAAGAAAGTATTGTATGACCTGATTCATCTTTTAGAAACAGTCTTAAAAGGCTCTTCCATGTTTCGGTCAGCATTATCAGTGCTGTGACCCAAAAACATGAAGAAGACACTGAGAAAAAGGAAAGTTTATCTGCTCACAGTTCTGGAGATGACAGTGGTTCAGTCTATATTAGGCTGGGTCAAGGCATCAGGAAGCAGGGGTGAGGGTGGAGTTCTGCTCTCACATCAAGGAGGCTGGAGGCAAGAAAGAGAGAGCTTGAGAAGGGGTTCAAGGGCACATGCACAGTCATGCACAGTCCCGAAGGTCACATCCCCAGGGACCCGCCTCCTCCAGCCACACTCTATTGTAATGGATTTATCCACTGATGAATTTAGAACCCCATGAAATAAATAATTATATTAACTCTGAACATCAATACAGGAGCTCTTTCAAGGGACATTCTATATGCAAACCATAAAAGCTCATAAGAAAAGGCAGTCAGTAAAACACTTGAGGTGCCAAGATACTATTTATTCACCTATCAGAGTAGCAAAAGGCACCTCATTTAGGTGGAGAATCAGTCATTTGTTTATATTTTGGGCAGGAGTAATAACAATTTGGCGTTGCATATTAAAATTACAAGTACACCGAGTGTGGTGGCATATGCTCGTAATCCCAGTACTTGGGAGGCTGAGCCAGAAGGATTGTAGGTTTGCATCCAGCCTCACTAAGTAGTGAGGCCATCTGCAACTTAGTGAGACCTTGTTTCAAAATAAATTAGGGTTGGGGGTATAGCTCAGAGGTAAAATGTCCCAGGGCTCCATCCCGAGTACCACACAAAAAAAATTATAAATGCATAATCCTTTGACTTAGCAGTTCAATTCTATCTCACAATTACTCTCAAACCGATGAAGAGTGACATATGTACAACTATATTCACTGCAGCATTAGTTGTAATACCAAAATGTCTGAAATAAATGTCCATTAAAAGCAGGTTGACTAAATATATTTGCTTAACTCTGCATAATAGAACACCTTGCACATTAAAAAAAAAGGAACTTCCTTTTATGATCCTTATATGAAAAGATCACCAAGATATATTAGAAGTACAAAACAGTGTGTATACATGGTATCTTTCTGTAAATGGGTAAGATATATTACTATACTTATTCTATATATAAATTATTTCTGCAATAACATACACACAAACAAAACTGTCGATGTGAAAGGGAACACAGTGGCTGGGAGGTGGGATGAGAGGGTTGTTTCCAAGGAACACCATCTTTTATGATCTTTGCCCAATGTGTTCTATGGAGAAACATGGGCAGAGCCCAAGGTGCAGGGAGTTGAGGACTGGATCGATTAGGAAGTGATGGACATGAGGACACCTCCAAAAGTCTGGTTACAGATGGGAAGAGTTAGAGGTCAAGGTAGGGAGTAGGGGAAAAGGAACAGGTTAGGTTAAAGGTTTCTTTTAGACTTAGAAATAGACTTGAACTTGTTTATTAAATACATACACAGACAGACAAGATGATGAAAAATATAGAATAAAGAGGAGATACTGATGAAATGAAGCAAGGGACAAATGGAAATACTGTGAATTTCTGAACAAGATTCAAAACTACAAGTGTAAGGCTTGTGATTCTCTCTTTTCCTTTTTATCTGCCCCATATTGTATTTAGAATATTGATTTGTACTAAGTAGGTAAGACTCAGTGACTGTTTATGCTCTGATATCATGGTGGCTGAACTCATGCTTTGGGGTTGTCTTCCTTCATTTAACACTAACTGTCACATGACACATACTAGAAGATATTTAATAGCAAAGACTCTACACATGTGTCAAGGAGATATCATATACTGCCATGCACCAGCTCCAGAGCATGTGTGGAAGAATCTCACGCAGTCCTCATCCCCACTGCCCTTGGGTTTTCTTCCCTTCCCACCTTCTTGATCTCTCCTATCTACCTTGACTACAGTTCTGGCTGCAGGCAGGTCCTCTGCCAAGAGTTATCCTTCCAGTAAGTCTAGACCCACACTCAGTGTAACGGGGAGGCACAGCCCCACCAGTTTCTTTCTAAATATTCACTGTTTTCTGTGCCCCAGAATATCAATCCGCCTTTCTGGTGTTTTGTAGATGAAAAATTACACTCCCCCTAGTGTTACACTCCCCCTAGTGGCAGCCGCAGGAATGACATAAAGTATACCTCCTAGATAGCAAAGAGAGTCAGTCCTGAGTACTGATGATTACAGGAAAGGGTACCTTCACTTCCCCTCTGGCCTGCCTGACGCATATGCTGAGGCTGTTCTGTGATTAGAAAGAAGCATTTGACAAGAAAAATTCCAGAAATTAACAGTCCAGAGGAAATGAGTGCTAGTTGTAGTGTAATGAGGATGTCAGTAGATCTTCCTTGATTTGTGAGGAGAAAAGTGTTAGAAACAGGAGGACTCAGATACACAGAAGGAGAAGAGAGGAATGTGGAATATGCTAGGTTTGTCTCCATCTGTGCTGGAGATCCCAAACTAAAGCAGTTAATCACTGACACACTGAGCAGGCTCAACTTCAGAAGACAGAAAGCGTAAGGGTTAGTAAAGAGACAACATATAACCCATGGAAGAGACACCTTAGGAGGTACTTCATACCAGTGATTAACTATTTGAAGGGCTGACATATAGATATCTTATCCCTCCCAATATATTTTAGTGTGTCTTAAAATAGTAAGAGGCAGGGAATGTGTGCCTTTATGTGTAAACTAGAAAATGTGAACTGGAAAATACACAAAAATGTTAACAGTGGCTATCTCTGTGTGATGCACAATGTTTCCCATGTGTATATTTTTCATATGTTTTATATACCATATACAATGATATGCATTTACTTGTAAGCAGACAAAATCAATAGGTCTTATGTGATTAAGATTAATTGACTAAATGTCAGAGGAAATGCCTACCAGCTACTTATATCAAATATGAATGCACCACGAAGGACTTTCATAAAAAGTAGGCAAAACTAATAGCATGGAAAATGGTTTAAGATGAGATTACAAAACAACCAGCCATCAAGTAAACAGCAGATTAGAGACATAATTTTGAAAATCCAAATTAGTATACTCAGAAACATTTGAGAAATACTTTTTGTCATAAAAAGTTCTATGAAAAGAGGAAATCAGAGGATGTTATACTTAGATATAGAATGGCCCCTTGAAGAGCTCATTAATTAATGTTTGTAATTGATACAATTGAGTCATGAGGGTTGTAATCCCAGCAGTGATGGTGGCGTAGCCCAGTAGGGTGCAGCTGTAGAACACGGGTCCCTGGGGTGCTGCCTGGGGGATTATATATGGTTCCTCCTCCCCTCCATACATCTCTTTCTTCCAGCTTCCATGCTTCAGGAAGCACAGCCCATGTGTTGTCCCTCTCCTCACTTCCTACCATCATGTCCTGAGATCCACAGTCCCCGGCCTCACTTGGACTGAATCTGAAACCATAAGAAAATAAATCTTCTTTCCTCTAAGTTACATGGTCAATCTTTTAGATTTTTGCTGTGCAAATGCTGACTGGAACAGAGAACAAAAAGAGAATTTGTGCAATTGAAATATATTTTCATGAAGGCAATGAATGGGCTGCATAATGATGTATCCACAGCTGAGGTTAGTGAGTAGAAGCATAAATTAAGGCAATCTCCCAAAATTAGAAACTTAAAGCAATGGGAAATATGAGAGAGAAGCTAAAAGACATGAAGAACAGGGGTGTTTGAAAAAGAGATGGCAGAGACCATGCAGAACAAGAGGAGAAAAAATAGATAAGGAATAGTAGAAGAAAATTTCTCTGAACCAGAGACAAGTCTTCAGATATAAATGACACACCAATAGCCAGATAGCCAAGCCCAGGAAATGAGGCCAGGGAGTTTAAGATATAAACCTAGATACAGACTGTATAAAATCCATTAAGCAAGGATATAACGAAAATCCTAGCCCAGCACACACTTGTAATCCCAGTACTTGGGAGGCTGAAACCGGAGGATCTAGCTACCTAGTGATGCACTCCGCAACTTAGTGAGACCCTGTTTCAAAATAAAGAATAAAAAATAGGACTGGGGGTGTAGCTCGGAGGTAGAATGCCCCTGAGTTCAATCCCCAGTACTGAAAAAAAAAAAAAAAAAGAAATAAAGTCCTAAAGTTTCCAATTGGGAATACAAATTATCTAAAAGAATTAGAATTTTTTCAGTTTAAAACATAGTCATGAAGAACAATAAAATAATATCTTCAAATTCTTGAGAGAAAATTATCTTGAATCTAAAATGAATTAGTCAAATCACCAATCCATATTTCAGAACAAAATAAAGACCTTTTCAAACATCATCATCCATGCATTTTATATGAGAAAAATTCTAGGATATATTTAACAAATTGAAAAATAAATGTATGAAAGTAGACAATATAATTCATTCATTTAAAAATATTACTTTTTTTGTTTGTTTCAAGAACTACTCTAGGGGCTGGATATAAATAACCAAAAAGGACCAGAAAACATTGGAGACAATGAACATAAATAAATCTTTAGAGAGCCGGGCGTGGTGGCACACACTTGTAATCCCAGCATTTGGGAGGCTGAGACTGGAGGATCCGGGTTCGCCGCCAGCCTCAGCTGCTTAGTGAGGCCCTCCACAACTTAGTGAGACCCTGTTTCAAATAAAGAATAAAAAATAGGGCTGGGGCTGTAGCTTGGAGGTAGAATGTTCCCAGGTCCCATCCCCAGTACTGAAAAAAAACAAAAAATCTTACAGGTTCCTTACTGCAAATGGAAGGAAACATTGTAAGAAAGCTGGAAAGGAAAGTGGAATTGAGAAATACTCAGGGAAGTTATAAAAATAACAGCATCTTTGAAGGTTAATGGAAAGAGCCAGTAGAGAGGGGGAAATTAAATTGGTGATACAGGAATGAAAGGGTGAACTTCAGGAGCAGTGATGGGGCTGGACCTGGCTAGGAACACTAAGACTGCCGCTGGGAACAGGAGCCAACTTAAAGGGACACAGGCTCAGGGTGAGCAGCTGTGGTGATAGGGGTGTGTGGACATCTTCTCACTGGAGCATGAGGATGGAGGTGAGAACAGAGGAGTGACATCAATGTATGACTTAAATCAAATATAGAAAGAAAATCAGTTTAACCTTGATGAATCTCTGTTAATGAACTCAGTATCTTTTGCTTTAAAATTTAAAACTTACATTTCCTTTTTTTTTTTTTTTTTTGTACTGGGGATTGAACCCAAGGGCATTCCACCTCCAAGCTACACCCCCAGTCCTATTTTTTTATTCTTTATTTTGAAACAGGGTCTCACTAAGTTGTGGAGGGCCTCACTACATTTCCTTTTTAATGTGTCTAATTATACATTTTGCTTCCATGGTAATAGACACAAATGCATACATACAAATATATATACCTACACATACATGCTAAAGTAATATATATAACTTACATGTGACTGGGTACATATTAAATATTATTCATTAGTATCCATATTTTAAAAACCATGTGTAAAAACTGGAGTCAAATATGATCAAGTAATATAATGGGCATATTGTAAACCTTGACAATATAAAAGCAATATAATAAAAAGAAACAGGAGCAGAAAGAGTGAAAAGAAAGTAAAAGTGTGCTAAAACTCACTTTTGTGCAGAGTTAATAGATGTTGTATAAAACTGATAAACTACAGTCCTAAAAGCAACTAAAAAAAAAAACTAAAAATAATAATGATAACCAAAACATTTAGGAGACTAAGAAGTAAAAACAGAAGTTGGTTAAAGTTCTTTTAATTCCTCATCTTCTAGATCATTTCAGTACATGTATAGTCTAAAGTTGATAAATCAAGAAATTGGAATGTCATTTAAAATTATAATGGTCAATTCCAGGAGAAGAGAATGTGACCACTTCTGGATAATAGAACTAACTGGAGAGGTTGGAAGGAGGGAAAGGGATTTATTTCAGGATCATTTTATTTCTTTATACATATGTTTTATTTTTTTATGGTGAGAACAACCCTTTTTATTAATATATTGAGATAAACTACAGAGACTGAAAGACAAAATTTTATCACAAATCATTCAGTAGAACATTCATTAAAAATCAAATGCATTTTCTTTCACAGAGTTCTCACATGGAAAATTTTATTTTATATAAGTATGATATAACATTAAATATTTTACAAATCAGACATTTCATTTTTAAACCTAGTTATATAACCTTGAATGCACTATAGACAAAGTAAGATCTCCTTTATCAATTTCATTTCATTTAACTTATATAGGGCTTCCATTAAAATTCCATCACACCTTGAAAATGTCTTGTAGCTTTTTAAAATACATAAACTAAAGCAAAAGTTTAAATAGAAATTATTCTGTAGCAATCTAAAAATTTAAAAAGGTAAGAAGCGTTTCTTAATACAAAAAAACATCAACTATGTTCTTTCTTATTACAGGTATCCAACTTAAAATCAATCAATTCATTTTGAAAGTAACAAAATAATCCAAATGATCCTGAAATTCTCTACTATTTTAATGGTGCTTTAAAACAGCAAAGTAGAATGTCAGATTAGAATGTGCAGAATCTTGTGCTGAAGTGAACGAGGCTTGCTTGCATTCATGCCATGTACATATGTTTTCATGTATCATTTTCAAAATGTTTAAAATTTTAAGTAATGTAAGAGATCATGAATGCTCTCTCTGAAGCAAGTAGTACCTCCAAAATGTTTATAGAGGAAAGCACTTGGTGAAGTCTGCCATCTTTTGAAATTGACTTCACCAAGTGTTTTCATCAAAGGTTGCTTTGAGAAACACCATAAAAATATTTTCCTATTTACTGTAAAAATGTTAATGAGCATATATTTTATTATATGACTCAGAGTTTACCAAGTAGAATTGTTAAGTAAATCTCTTTCAATCTCAGTGCTAAATGTAACATTGTCCCTGCCAAAGGACTTCTCTGCTTTCTCCTCTCTAAATAAGAGAACAGTTAATTGATTATATTTGCCTTTTTGACCAAAAGTCAATCTGAAGTCCCATCCCAGCACTTATATGGTGGCATTCTTGTGTTTTCCTTCCCCTCAGTCCCGGTTTTTTATTCTTTTTATCATTTAGTTTTGCCTACTTGTGATATAAATATGATATGGAAATTATTCATAAGTTGAGGTGAAGCACAAATAAGTAGTTAGTTGCATAGTAAAAACATATGTATGACCATTAATAAAATGCTTAATCCTTCTACTTTCTCAAGCATCAAATCGTACTCGTTTTCCCATTACTTTATGTGCTATCTTGGCTAAATTTCAATATAGTTACATAAAATACAAAGTAAAAGGTTCTTAAATATTCTCAGATTAGCTGGGTAAAGGTCCAAGCAGATATACAAAAGACTTGAATACAATAATTTAACTGCCAATATAAAGGAATATTAACCAATACCAAGAATAGTCCAATGATGGAAATGTATTTATTATTCTCAAGAATTTGTCCTCTCAGGGGGAATATTGAGTCTTTTTTTGATGGAGTTTAAGAAGATAGAACACATAATGAGATCCTCTTTGGAAGGAGGAGGAGGAAGATGAAAAGGAAGAGGAGAAGGAAGAGGAGGAGGAGGAGGAGGCTGCAAAGGACAGACTGCTGCTAATAGCAGCCATGTATGTAAAGAAATCTTGGGATACTACAAAGAAGATATGCACTACATTACAATGTGTACACAATTTTCCATGCACTCACCTCAATGTCAAATTCACTACAGATCAGACATACAACCGATTCCTGCTGCTTTGCAAACAAGCCATAGTCATCACCTAGTACTTATGACTTAGTGTAATTTGCAATCCTCTGTTTTCATGACTTGCCGAATTAGGTACAGAACCCATTTTCTATTTCCTCTAAAGGGTTATGCTTAGTTAAGCAGACATGGTTACTCAGCATTGTAGACCAGAATCCCTTCTGAGCCTTTGAATGGATTGGGAAAGACTTAGGGAAGAAAACTTCAGAGAAGAACTGGAATCATTTAAAGAATCAAACACAGAGCAGTGCCATATAAGGTCATGCAACAGAGCTCCACTAGACCACCAGGGACTATAATGACTCATTCAGACTAAAAGGGGCACCAGGGCCTGATAACCACAATGCTCACTCAGCTCCAATTTGCAACCCTGAGCTTGGGTGGAGGCTTGGGAAGAAAAATGAGGCAGAGAGGCTATGGCCCAAGGCTGGAGTGAGGGAAGCTGGGAACTTAATAGCCAAACCCAGACATATCTCCACCTGGGTTCAGGAAAGAAATATCACCTGTAAAATTTCATACTTCCCTGTGGTTTTGCTACTTTTTCATTTTTCCTTAGTTCTGTGGAAAAAATTCCATAGTAAAAAACTCAAAAATTATAGATGTTACATAAATGATAAATTAGAAGAACATATTATCCACTTACAAAAGGGTGCTCAGCTTCTCCAAACCTTCAACACCTACCTAAAATATATCATTTTTGTCTTTATCAATAGCCCTACAGGAAGCACCATGTTTAGTTTATTATGCAAAAATTCTAACCCAAGGTTAGTTAGTTATTACCTAGAATATACTCAGTGTTATACTAGATGCTGGGGGAGATTCAGAAGTATAAGACATTCCTTAAGTAGTTTAAAGTTTAACCAAGCTTAAAGTTCTGTGAGGAAGACAAGACATGCATATGAAGTAGCAACAAGCACTAATAGAAATTGATTTAAATGTTGGAGTACATTCTACGAGAGTTTTAAGACACTAAAGAGCAATGAAGGGCCTGAGGAGGCTTCAGGAAAAAAAGACAACGTCAACAAGCAGGAACAGACAATTTCAACAAATGGAGGGAAGAAATGGAAGGTATGCCATTTGGAAATAGGCTAACAAGATTAGTTAGCAGACTAAAAATGTAACTTCCAGAATGTGACCCTGTGCTTCTTTTTCAATGAGTCCTATTTTCGACTCTAAGTGGACGTAAGCAATCTGGGATGGCATCCCTTTCCATTCTCTGCTCCCTCCAATGATTATGAAGACATGTGAATGAAGCTAATAATTTAGAAAGAAGTTAACTGATAGCTACTGTTAGTGAATAGGACAAGACTTCCACTATTGACAAGGCAGGTGCAAACAACCCTGTTTTCACCAGTTACATTACTGTGTTGTTTTCCTTCAAGCAACCAAATCAACCCTGACAGCGGTTCACAGCAAGTTTCCTAGTGACAGTTCGCAAAGATTAACTTGAGAGGTTTTTTATTTGCTGCTGTGTGGGTTGAAAAAAACACTGGGTTTGAAAATCCATAAAATTGTTCTTTCATTACATATAACAAAAAGACCTTTGATGCTTCCCTGCCCTTTGTGCTCTAGGTTAATAAAAAAGTAAAGAGAACATTTTGACCTGAAAATCAGGAATATAAAAGCCAGGCCAATATGCAGACAAATAGCGGGGTGACAGAGTGACCTCATCTTCCATATTTCCTCCTTTTCTGTCCTCCACTCCCCTCACTCTCCTCACTCTATACCCATCATTTTAAAGTGGCCTTGCCAATGCTAATAAAGGCATGGATGACTTTGAAGTTACTTTGTGGAATTCCCAATTCCTGATGTCTCTCGGAGGCACTGTAGGGAACACCACAAAATGCTTAAAGGAGTGTCTCATCCTAATGACATTTAGCCCAAATCAGTTTGCATGACTCACCAGGACAAAATTCAAACCTCTATCTTCCTTTCTAATGCAGATGTAGTCAAAGAGGAAACTGGTTGGAACTAAGCATCCACCTAAAAGGGATATTTTTACATTTCTGTAGAAAGGCAAGATCTGACTATTAATGAATCTTTATGCTATTCTTTCTGTCCTGAAATCTCTACCATTTTTTATTCCTATAGTTCTCAATCTGTTGTACAAAAGAATCATGTGAGAAGCTTTTAATTAATGAGAGTGCCTGCATCCCATCTCAGACCACTTAAAAAAATAATCAGGCTTTCTGAGGGTGGGGCCAGGCAAGGTTGGGCTCACCTCTCCAGGTGATCCCGCGGCATAATCTGTGTTGATAATTCTTGTGGCCTAATTGAGAACCATTTGGGGAGGGTTGTAGGGTAAAATTTAAAATGTCCTTGTTTTGTGATTGGAGCAGAGACTGGAGCAGTGGGCAGGGTTACAGAGTGTTTGTGGTTGTGATTGGTTCCAGAAGAAAGTAGAGACTCATTCCCAGCTGATTATTATCCTTAAACACCTATGCAATTTGAGGCTGAATGTGCCACCATTCTTTCGATATTTACTAGTGGGCATCCTAACTTTCACAAAGAGTTTTCCCTCTTCTTTATTTATCAATGTATCTATTTCTTCTCAGTATGGGCTCGTGGATTCTGTTTTTAATGAGTTATAATCCACTGGTGCTCACACTGTCCAAGATTTGGCCCAGGCTTGTTCGTGTGTGTGTGTGTGTGTGTGTGTGTGTGTGTGTGTGTGTGTGTATGTATGTGTGTAGTAACTGGGAATTGAAACCAAGCTACCTCTAAGTTACAGCCCAGCCCTATTTTATCTTATTTTGAAACAGGGTCTTGCTAAATTACTGTGGACTATCCTCAAACCTGTGATTCCTTCTTTCTCATCTTCCCAATCACTAGAATTATAGGCATGCCCCACTTCACCTGGCTTGAAACATGTGATTATAAAAATATGTTTAAATTCCACTACCATAAATGTCAACAGCTATAACATATATAGCAAATTTCTGGATAATTTTTAAGGAAGCCATGCCCAGCTTTCTGTGCCTTCTTGATATGACCCCCTTTTTTTCTCCTGAGTATTTTATGATTCAGACACTAACAGATGTTCTGGATTAAGAACAACTTACCTAGAGTTACACTTAGTCAGTAGCTCCAGACAGATTTCTCTCCCTTTAGAAAAGCAAACTTTTGAGATTCATCCATCACCCAATCTCTAGTCTAGACACATAAACTGAATGATATAAATAAACTGTAATAGGAAACCTTAACAGTAAGTTAATGCTCAGATACTGGGCTATGTTAATACCATTCAAAATCTTTCCTTGCATATGAAAGCCTGATTATGAGCAATTACTGCCATTTCTATAATTGCACACTGCAATTCTAGGCAGAATAGTAATAATAGAGGGAAATTGGTTGGAGACCCTAAGGAATGTAGCTTTTGCATCTCTCTGCCTTCTTCAGATCTCATAAGAGTGAATAAATATAGCCTGGAATTTCCTGAAAGCTAGATTATCATATTGCTAAGATGTCACCAAAAAAAAAAAAAAAGCCTTATTTCAATGTATTAAATACTTAAGAGTAAGTATATAACTAAAGGCAATAATAATATATATTTTGGGGGAGTAGAAACTAAAACATTAGCTGATTTTAAAATTTTGCTTTAATTCAAGTATGAGTGTTCTAAATCCTACTTTGGTAGACTCCATTTATTTCCAAATTTGATTTCAAGGCCACTCCAGAGCAACACTCAAGAAAAAAATTTTTATTCACTTTCTTCTTTTACCTTTATTATCTCCTCTCCACTCTGCAAGGTCAGAAAGAGAGTTTGAGAGTGATTGTGTGATTATAATTAGACTATAAGGGATATTTGAGAGAAAACTCTTCTTCCTTGTTTTGTTTTGTTTTTCATATGGGTCACCTTTAAACCTACTTCAAGTATAAATTCAATTAAAGTAAAGCATGTATCATGGCATAATTTAAGAATCCTTTTATCTTTTTACAAAAATTTTCATAGTCATTTTATTGTTATAGTAAAAATAAGACCAAAAAATTAAGTTTTAGAGATGCAATAAGAAACTCATTTATAATTCCACCACTTAGTTATAATCACTGTTAATATCTCAGAGTATATCTTCCCAAAATGCAGCAGGCCAGCTGCTGCCTCAGTTTCTTTTTCTGCCGATCGACTGGGAGCTGAAAATAAGACAAAAACAATACGGCGCCACACCACACACGCACACAGACACACACCTTGAAAGGGGAACAAATGTTCAACTTTATTGAGCAACCTTTGTGACATAAATACTGAGGGCTGACCTTGAGTACCCTCACAGACCCCAAAACCCAGATGGTGCAGCATCCGTCAGGTTTTGGAGAAGCATTTGTTATTCACATCTTATCTAAATGGGGGAAAACAAAGGCATGGGCGTGGGTCAAGAACCTAGCCTCAGGGTGGGGCAACAGGCACTCACGGGAACTGGCTGAATTTTAATTGCCCAAAGTAGCCATCTTAGCTCCTCATGTCTTTATGCTTTTTATATAAATCTTTTTGTTCCCCACACCAAAAGGTGATTGATAAGCGTGTCGTGCATGTTTGTGTGTATGTGTGTGTGTGTGGTGTTTTCAGATGTCCTTGCCAGTGTCAGTCACTGTAAGCCCCAGCTTTGTCCCAACTTCTCTGGGTCCAACAATATAACAATAGATTCAATTCCCACTAGTTGGTAGGGACTGAAATTCGTCTTGACTATGGCTTTGTGGTGGCCAAGAGTTCCTGTATCTTGAGCTACAACCTTCATTTGACCATTTTGGCTTTGTGCAATCCATAAGACTGGGCAGGTGCTTTAGTTTCCTGGTTTGTGCATTTGCTCTCGATATCATATAAGGCCTAAAACCCTGTTCCACCCAAACTCCTCAGATGAGACCTAATACCCAGCCTACCTCTTGCCAGTGGGCTCCCCTTCCTGGGTAACTAAACTGTGTCCTGCCCCCTCTGCTGTAACCACTCGCCCATAAGGACAGAAAAGATTCCTTAATAGTCAAGGTCTTACCTTGCTACATAAAACATCAAGTCTCCATCTTATCTAGGTGCTTAATTCCAACCAGTTTCTCTCTTTAACTACATCTGCTACAGAAATATAGATGGAGCTTTGAAATTTGTCCTGGTGAGTCATGCAAACTGATGTGGGGGAAGACTACATGTCATTAGAATGTTCTTTAACCTGGAAACTTCAACTGCAAAAACCTACCCATCAAAGTAGATCCCACTCCCAGCCCCTCACTGTGCTGAAAGCATCAGGTGTTTCTGACACCAGATTTGGGTCACATGCATCAGGAACCAACAACAGGTGACAGTTTCCCCTGCCCTCAGTGACCACTGGTCCTCATAGCTCCCCCTCTCTCCAGCAGCCAGTCCAACATCTGACTCACTGCATATTTGCATGTTTTTGTTTTTGTTTTTGTTTTTATTTTCCATCCTATGTTTTCAGTCATTTGTTTTCCTCTGCTATTTAAAATCTGCTACCTTTCATGGAGCACTGGGTTAGTTAAACTGCAGTAGAGGTATCAGTGACAACATTTTAATTAATCACCTAGCAATGTTTCAAAGCAATGAAAATTTACATCGACATCTAGCCTTTCCTATGAATACTCAGTACCACCTGACACAGATTAGCTCTCACATTATAGCCTTGTCAGCAAGAACAGCAGGAAAGAAAAAGAAAAGAATGGAGAAAAAAACGCAAGAGATTTATCACATTATGTTTCTCCTTTTGGTAAGGAAAAGGCAAAGTAAGCTGTGTTCTTTCATTCACTTAGGTTAAAATGTCTGCTTTCTTTTAATATGTTTTCATTCGGTTCTGAACAAGTGTGCTAGCTACATCCTGTTGCATTCAAATATTATATAGCAATTACTGTCTATTATAACAGAGTAGGGAAGCCTGTAGTGCTATTTTGCCCAAAATTACATATTTGGAGGATTACTTTAAAAGCAAAAAATACACTGGCCTACTAGACAAGTTTGTAGTGGCAGGCTTATCCTTCAGAGGAAAGTCCTCAGGAAGGTGTTTTGTAGCATGCTGAGCGATTGTTTTCCTAATGTTACATTTTTTTCCTCAAAAAGAAATAACACTGTTTTTGAGAAGATTTAACTAATGAGCACATTGTATTGAGGCAGCCAAGAAGAACTTCAAACTTTGTTTGAATCCAAACTGTCAGCTCCCCATTGGAAGGAAGCCATTTATTTATACAGAGGCTGAACCCTGGATGTAGAAAGTGTGTGTAGCTACCAATCAGTGTGAACTGAGCATCATTATCAACTCACTTCTTCCCAGGAGCTTGCACTGGTACCAAATTCCAACCCCAAGAGATGAAGATGATCAAGGGGCTACAAATTCAGCCAATCAAGGGACTGAGCATGAGTGTAAATGGGCGAGGTGAGCCCAGTAGGAACCTGGTAACCAGAAGAACAGATGCTCCATCTCTAGCTGGTAGCCCAGCTACTGCTCAGCTCCAGTCTACAAAGGCCCTGTGGAAATGCGAGCCCTGTGTTGACAGATACTCTGGAGTTTTGAGAAAGTAGGCAGAAGGAAATTTGGATATTTATGAGAATTCTCTAGATTTTCAAATGTTGGCAATTGACTTAAAGAGTTTTCAAACCTCTGGCAAGCCCAATAATACACATGTGCAGGCCAGATGAGACCCTCAGACTTCTAGTTTGTGAGCTGAATCCTAAAGCATTAGGAGGTAGAAACATATGGCAAGGTGGGTGAGGCCTTGAAGAAGTGATTGACATACCCCAGGGATACCATCTACCATTGACAAGGGGCAGGGGACTCATGGGGCAAAGACACTCTTCAATCAAAACTGTGATCATTTCACAGCCCTTTGCTTAAGATAGATGATGGACAGACAGATAGATGCATGGATAGATACAAAGATGACACCTAGATGCTCCTTGATTTACACATCCTGATAAACCCATCATAAGTAGGAAATATGATAAGTCTAAGTGCATTTAGTACACCTACTGAATGTCATAGTTTAGTCCAGTCTATCTTAAACATGCTCAACAAACTCATATTAGCCTGAGGTTGAGCAGTTATCTAAAAGGAAGTCTATATTATAATAAGGTGTTTACATCTCATATGGATAACAGTGCTGCAGCTCACTGCCACTGCCCAGCATCATGAGAGAGTATCTAGAAAAAGATCAAAATTCACAATCTGAAGTGCTTCTATTGAATGTGTGTTAGTTTCACACTATCATGAAGTCAAACCATTAACAAGTTGGAGATCATCTGTATGTATGTATTTGCATAGTTAAATTTAAGTATGTAATATTTAATATTGAATATAAAATGTTTAAGCCTTTTGTATCAATGAATATGGACAAATTCATATATATTCATTGAAATGGTCTTTAATTCATTATTTATCCCTGTATTCAACACTACTCGCATCCCCTTGCACGTAAAGTAGTTACCATTTTAAAAATTATTGATACAAACTGTTATAGGATCCTGAGCTAAATTAGTGAGCAAAACGGACAAAGATCTCAGTCTTCAAGGGAACAGAGTTCCAATGCTGGGCAGTCAGGCAATCAATAAAGAACATAAGTAAAGTATATTTTGTGTAGGAGGTACTGTGTTCTACCAAAAAAAAAAAAAAAAAAAACTGAAGGGAACTGGGATTCCTGGGAGAAATATAGCCTGCAATATTAAATTGGATGATTTTTTTTTAATTTAAAATTTAAATAGAGGGAAGGAGCCCAAGATGGCATCTGAGTGAAATACCTCTCCTCAGGTGCCGTGAGCTCGAATCAAATCTGCCATACAGCAGCTTCTTGATGGAAGAAAAAAAGCAAAACAAACAAACAAAAAAAATCAGCAAACAAAGCAACAAGAATTGAAATACAACTGAAGAGACCCCAAAAAGCCAACCAGGGAGAGCAAAGGAGCCTGACCTCACGGCGGTGGCCATTAAGCCACAACCCAACATGGGGGGCTACTAACACTGCTGCATACCCAGCAACCAGCGACTCCAGAACTCCACATCCTAACCAGGCAGTGTATCCCTGCACCTTCCACAGAGATCGGAATGTGTGGGACGACCAGCATAAGCCCCTGCGGGACCACCCCAGCTCACCTCTCCCTCCAGAGCTGGAGCAGCGATCAGCTGCACTGCAAAGCTTGAATCAAAACTGCCACAAATGCAGCTTCTTGACAGAAAGAAAGAAAAGCAAAGCAGCAAAAAAGTGAACAAAACAACAAAAGCAGCAGAATAGAATTCAGGGAGGACAAGGGAGCCAGCGCACACCGCGAACCAGCAGCCACCATTTTGCCAGCCACTGTTTGGCCAGTCACTCAGACCTTCAACGAACTCCTGTGCATGCAGCGACCAGAAGTGGAGTAAGCAACTACGGAACTCCACACCATAATCAGACAATATATCCCCGCAGGATCGACAGCGATCAAGAAAACCTGGGACAACCATCTTAAGCCTGCACCGAGGACACCCCTCCCACTGGAGTCAGAGCAGCAGGGAGTTGTAGGTTAAATTGCACCCCTGGGGTGCGGAGGCCCCTGTACAAAGGACAGACTCAGTCACCTTCCCTTCTAGTTATTAGATAGGACAGAAGTGTGGGAAGAACCCAGTGCACACAGGGTACAGAGACCTTCCAGGCACACTGGAAAATGCCTGGCATTTAGGCTGCACTCTCACTACCAGCAAAGGCAGAGAGAGATGCAGACAGGCCCTGTGGAGAGCTCAGAAACACAAGCTTGCAGTGGGAGAGGCATCAGTGGAACTTCCAGCCTGCACTGACAGAGAGAGCAAATAAGAATACCAGAGACACTCTAAAATATATAATAGAGTGAGCAGATATTTAAAAGCTTAATATATCCACGCAGATCCAAAAGGGCTATAGAAGCCAACTCAGCTCTGTATTACAACCTAGCAGGGCTTTGGTTTTTTTGTTTTGTTTTTATTTTTGTTTTTATTCTGTTTTTGTTTTGTATTACCTTGATTTGTCTATGTTTGTTTGGATGATTGGTTGCTTTGTTATATTTGCTCAGTTTGTTGAATTTCCTCATTATCCCTTTTACAAGCTTCGCTCCCTCTCTCATCTATATTCTTCTCCTCAACTCTTTTACTCTTCTCTTTTCTTTTTCCTTCTTTCCCTGTCTCATATCAAGACCATCTCATACTACCACACCTAAAATTCTACAATGACTACGAGAATCCTCCGACATATCCACTATCTCTAATCTTTACCAAATATCACCTGAACACACTCAACTTCTTATTCCACTGGACCATACCCTCTACTTTACCCTATTCCTGCATTCATCACTGTAACTTCTCACCCAACCTTTACCACCAAACAAAACTTGTCTCTGTATATACCAGCAGACACCTCTAAACCCCCACTGCAGAGTTTAGACGAGAAAGATTCCAAGAGCAGCAAAGATATAAATTTAAGAACAGGGAAACCATGGGAAGGAAAAATAGCAAAGAAACAATGAGCCACCACAACCCCACAATAACAAAACTCAAAAACACTGAATGGCAGAGATTACCAGAAGAACAATTCAGATCTTTAATAGAAGAAATGATACAAAATTTCCAGAAAGAATGCAGAGAGAACTGGAAAGAAATAAAGGAACAAATAAACAAAGAATCTAATACCCTGAACAGGAAACAAAGAGAAGCCTTGAAGGAAATGAAGGATGTGAAGATGCAATAATTGAAGTGAAAGCATCAATACAAACTATAAACAGTAGATTAGATCACATGGAAAATAGAATATCATTCGTAGAAGATGACCATTCCAAAAATGAATCAATAGTATATAATTTAGAAAAAAAAAATCAACAGTATGAATTGGATATCAATGAGATCTGGGCCAATTTTAAAAGAGCTAACCAAAGAATAATAGGCATAGAAGAGGAATTAGATGTTGAAACTAATGGAATAAACAATCTTATCAAAGAAGTAATATCAGAGAATTTTTCAAACATAGAAAGAGAAGTTGACACACAGGTACAGGAAACATATAAAACTTCCTCAAGACAAGACCAAAGAAGAGGTTCACCATGTGACATAGTAATCAACTTGACTAATGTAGAGGTTAAGGAGAGAATTTTAAAGGCAACAAAAGTAAAAGGCCAAGTGACATTTAAAGGAACACCAATCAGAATCACTCCAGTCCTCCCAAATCAAGATATGAAAGCCAGGAGGGGCTGGAGTAACATATTCCAAACTCTGAAAGAAAATAACTTGCAGCCAAGATACTTATACCCAGCAAAACTGTATCTAAAATTTGACAGGGATATAAAAACCCTCCATGACAAACAGAAACTGAAAGAATTTATGTCTTCCAAATCAACACTAGAGAAAATACTTAAAGAGATTAACTACAAAGAAAAACTAACAAGTAAAAATCAGAACCAGAGAAACAATAATTTCCAAGAAGCAAACAACTAGGCAAAGAAGAATAAACACCACCGAAAACAGAAGTAAAAACTCAAAATATTAGGAATCAAAAATCATCTCTCAATAATCACACTGAATATAAATGGTCTCAACTCCCCAATAAAAAGGCACAAAGTGGCAAAATGGATTAAAACCCAGAATCCATCTATATGCTGCCTGCAAGAAACATACCTTACAAGCAAAAATTCCCACAAACTAAAGGTGAAGGGCTGAAGCAAGGTAATCCATGCCAATGGAAATCGAAGACAAGCAGGAGTAGCAACCATGATATCAGATAAATTAGACATCAAGCATAAGCTTATCAAAAGAGACAAAGCAGGTCATTTTTACTAGCAAAAGAAACAATCCAGCAAGAGGAAATAACAGTTATCAACATCTATGCCCCAAACATAAGTGCAGTCACTTTCATAAAACAAATTCTGCATGATATAAAGTCACACATAGATCCCAATACACTAATATTGGGAGACTTCAATACTCCTCTCACATCACTAGACTGATCTTCTAAACAAAAAGTCAGTAAAGACGCCTCAGACCTAAAGAATACCATAAACCAAATGGACCTATTAGACACATATAGACTCTTTCACCCAACTACAGCCAAATTCACATTTTTCTCAGCTGCACATGGAACCTTCTCCAAAATAGACCACATTCTGGGCCACAAAGAGAGCACTGGCAAATTCAAAAAATGTAACATAATTCCCTGCATCTTTTCAGACCACAATGGAGTGAAACTATAAATCAACTCCAAGAAGACAAATGGGAATGGACCTACCATATGAATCAGCAATACCACTTCTAGGTACCTACCCAAAAGAATGGAAACCAAATTATCAGACCGACACATGTATCTATGTTTATAGCGGGACAACTCACAATTGCCAAACTATGGAACCAGCCAAGATGTCCATCAACAGATGAATGGATTACAAAACTATGGGATATGTACACAATGCAATTTTACTCAGCCATAAACAGGAACAAAATCATGTTATTTGCAGGGAAATGGATGCAACTGGAAAACAGTATGTTAAGTGAGATTAGTCAGTCACAAAGAGTAAAAAAAAAAACCATATGTTCTCCCTAATATGTGAATGCTAGGGAGAAGATGGGGCATAAGAGGGACTCCAGATGAAAAAGGAGAAACCCTAGATAAACAAAGAAGTTGACTTAACTGAAGGTGATGGGTGGGGTGGGAGGTGGAGGGGGGCACCCTAATGCACATGATGTACTTTCACAAATATATCAAAGTCAATCACTAAACTGAACTTGAGAAGGAGGGAGGGTGAGGGAGTGGGGTGGGAATTGGGAAAGGGGTTAAATGAGAAATGTGTGCATATATGCCTTTATTAGCTATACCTAACACAGATGTATGATTACAATGCACCAATTAATAAAAATTTAAAAAATAAAAGTTAAATAGATTAATAGCTAATAGTAGTCAAATTTTAATCTAATAAATAATATTGTAGCTAAATTGACTTCTAATTTCATTTTTTTATTATTTTGGTACTCTTACACATGTTGATAGGCAATCAAATAATTAAAGAAAAGTTCATCCATTTATCTGTTATTTAATGAAAAGTTTGTTCATTTAGCTCTTATTTTAGAAACCTACTATATTCAAAATATCAAGTCAGGCAGGCATCTAGTATTTAAAGGACATGGCAGGACCAAAAAAGAAGAATTTGGTAATACAACCTCAGAGGCATAAACTTTCATATAAAAATATTGGCCATTTCTCTGCCCTATGTCCAATTATGAGATTTTTTTTTAAGGGTTAACTTGGCTTTCATCTTTCTTAAGAATAGTTGGTTTCAGCCGGGCGTGGTGGCGCACGCTTGTAATCCCAGCATTTGGGAGGCTGAGACCGGAGGATCCAGGTTCGCGGCCAGCCTCAGCTACCTAGTGAGGCACTCTGCAACTTGGTGAGACTCGGTTTCAAAATAAAGAATAAAAAATAGGGCTGGAGGTATATCTTGGAGGTAGAATGCTCCTGAGTTCAATCCCCAGTACCTCAAAAAAAAAAAAAAAAAAGAATAGTTGGTTTCTTAGCTGTGAGTTTCTTGAGTTCTCTGTATATTCTAAATATTAGTCCTCTTTCGGAGGAGTAGTTGGCAAAATTTTTCCTTCACTTTGTGGGCTCTCTGCTGAGGTTCTTTATAGTTTCCTTTGCTGCACAGAAGCTCTTCAGTTTAACGCAGTCCCATGTATTGATCTTCCTTTGAGTTGTTTGTGCCTTTGGGGTCTTGTTGAGAAAGTTTTGACCTGTGCCTATGTGTTGAAGTATTGGATCTATGCCCTCTTCAAGTAGCTGCCTGGTCTTTGGCCTAACTTCCACGTCTCTGATCCATCTTGAGTTGACTCTTGTGCAGGATGAGAAAGTGGGGTTTATTTCCATTTTCCTGCATATGGTTATCCAGTTTTACCAACACCATTTGTTAAAGAGGCTATCTTTTTTCTAGTGGATGTTTTTGGCTTCTTTGTCAAAAATCAATTGACTGTAAGCATGTGGGTTTGTTTCTGAGTCTTCTATTCTGATCCATTGGTCTATGTGTCTGTTTTTGTTCCAATTCCATGCTGTTTTGTATTACTGTGGCTTTGTAGTAGAGTTTGAAGTCAAGTATTGTGATGCCTCCTGCATGGTTCTTGTTGCTGAGAACTACTTTGGCTATTCTAGGATTTTTGTTGTTCCAAATGAATTTAAGGACTGATTTTTCTATTTCTGTGAGGAGTGACCTTGGTAATTTAATGGGTATCTCATTGAATCTGTAGATCACTTTTGGGAGAATGGTGCTTTTGATGATATTTATTCTGCCTATCCAAGAGCATGGAAGATCTTTCCATCTTCTAATGTCTTCATTGATTTCTTTTTTCAACATTTTATAGTTTTCCTTGTGGAAGTCTTTTACATCCTTGGTTAGGTTTATCCCTAAGTATTTTATTTATTAGGGTGCTATTGTGAGTGGAATTTTTTCTGGATTTCCTTTTCAGTAGATTTATGGTTGGCATACAGGAAAGCTTCTGATATTTTTAAGATTGATTTTGTATCCAGACACTTTGCTGAATTTGTTGATTGAGTTTTCTAAGTATAGTATCATGTAATCGGCAAAAAGGGTTAGTTTTAGTTCTTCTTGTATTTCTATGCCTTTGATTTCCTTCTCTTGCCTTATTGCTCTGGCTAGAGTCTCAAGTACTATATTGAATAGGAGTGGTGATATTGGACATTCTTGTCTTGTTCCTGTTTCGGGTGGGAACTCTTGCAGCTTTTTCCCCATTTAATATGATGTTGGCTGTGCTCCTATTCTATATTGCCTGTAGGATGTGCATGTATGTTCCTTCTGTTCTGATAATCTGCAGTGCTTTTAGCATGAATAGGTGTTGGATATTGTCAAATGCTTTTGCAGCATCAATTGAGATGATCATGTGATTTTTGTCTTTGAGTTTGTTTATGTGGTGTATTACATGGATTGTTTTTCGTATGTTGAACCAGCCTTGCATCCCTGGGATGAACCTGACTTGGTCATGGTGTATAATTTTCTTGATGTGTTTTTTTTGTTGTTGTTGTTGTTTTGGTTTTTTTTGCAGTACTAGGGATTGAACTCAGGGGCATTCTACCTCTGAGCTATACCCCCAGCCCTATTTTTTATTCTTTATTTTGAAACTGGGTCTCCCCAAGTCGTGGAGTGCCTCACTAGGTAGCTGAGGCTGGCCTCGAACCCAGATCCTCCGGTCTCAGCCTCCTGAATGCTAGGATTACAAGCGTGAGCCACCACACCCAGCTTCTTGATGTGGTTTTGAATGCGCATTGCTAGTATCTTGTTTAAGTTCATCAGCGTCTAAGTTCATTAATGATACAGGCCTATAATACAGAGAACTCAAGAACTCACAGTTAAGAAAACAAATAGCCTAGTCAAAAAAAATGGGCAAATGATCTAAATAGACACTTCACAAAAGAAGAAATACAAATGGCCAATAAATGTATGAGGAAATGTTCAACATCATTAGCAATCAGAGAGATTCAAATCAAAACTACCCTGAGATTTCACTTAACCCCAATTAGAATGGCAATCATCAAAAACACAAACAACAACAAATGCTGTTGGAGAAGTGGGAACCCTAATACATTCTTGGTGAGATTGCAAACTAGTGCAACCACTTTGGAAAACAGTATGGAGGATCCTCAGATGAATGAGAATGAACCTACCATATTATCCAGCAATACCACTTCTAGGTATCTACCCAAAAGAATGGAAACTAAACTATCAGAACGACGCATGTGTATCTATGTTTATAGTCACACAATTCACAATTGCCAGACTGTGAAACCAGTCAAGATGTCCATCAACAGATGAATAGATTACAAAACTATGGGACATGTACATAATGGAATTTTTACTCAGTCATAAGAAGAACAAAATCATGTCATTTGCAGAGAAATGGATGGAACTGGAAAATATTATGTTAAGTGAGATTAGTCAATCACAAAAAGTAAAAAATCGTATGCTCTCCCTAATATGCGGAAGCTAGGTAGAAATTGGGTCACAAGAGGGACTCCAGATGAAGAAGGAGAAACCTTAGGTGAGCAAAGAATTGACTTAACTGAAGGTGATGGGGGTAGAGAGGAAAATACCCTAATGCACATGATGTACTTTCATAAACATATCAAAGTCAATCACTAAACTGAACTTGAGAAGGAGGGAGGGGTAAATGGGGTGGGAATTGAGGAAGGGTTAAATGAGAGATGTGCGCATGTATGCCTCTACCAGCTTGTACCTAACAAAGATATATGATTACAATGCACAAAAAAAAAGAATAGTTGGATTCAGGAACAAAGGTGATCATTCAGCCTGTCTTTTAACCAATCACATCCACAGACACTGTGACAACATCTATCTGTTCACATGCCTTTGGGCTGCCTCTTTTGTAATTCTGACATCTTTCCCATTTCCCCATCTAGTTAGAGACACAAGGCCATGGTGAAGATTAAGTAAATGTAGCTTCCCAATAAGACCTCAGAAGCCAATGCCCTGATATGTCTGTGATTGAATTTAATAGGTATGTAGTTTTTAATCCCTCTACAGTGATGTTAGAGACAAGGTTATGATGATACTGCTGGTTTGGAGGACTAGATTTGTGTGCATGCCACCCAAACTCTGCCTCTGGTTAGTTCTTCCAACTGAAAAATGATATAAAGACATATGTCCTTCACATTATAGAGTATCCTTGCGAGAATCACATGAGTTACTATATGGAAGAGCTCTCTGTAAACTCTAAAGTGTTAATAATAATTTTTAAATAGGTGGCACTAATTTCTTATGACATGTCAAATATGATTCTTCTTTAAACATATTAACTTAGTTAATGCTCATAGCAGGTAGATGATATTACTTCTCCAATTTTCCAGATAAGACAGCCTAGACACAGGGATATTTGATGACTTACAGCTGTCAAGTGTCATAGGCAGGGATCACCCAGGCTGTCTGGCTCCAGATGCAAAGCATTCAACCCCACTTGTAAACACAGCTATGTGACTTCTGGAAGCACGACACATTTCTCACTATTCACCATCTTCAATATGCAAAGCACCAAACTGAGCAGCATGAGAAATATACACATTAAGAGAAGATTTCAAAAGGCTAACGAATTAGTAGGAAAACACAAATGCCATTAAAAGCATATATATGTGTCCAAGGGCACCATGCACAGTTCTTTCTGGACTCATACTTCTCAACATCAGTAAAACACATGCAACAGTTCTTAGGGTAGAAGAAGAGTTTGCACAGAAGAGGGAAACACTGAGAAGTTTAAGGATCTTCAGAAAGGAGGCATGATGGATGCCAGATGGTTAGTGCCCACATCCTCCTCCACCAACAGCCACTCCTAAGACAACCTTTGAATTTAAGGCAGAACAGGACCGAGACTTTGTCCAATGCCACATTTTAAACGCAATCAATGACACAACCTTGCAAGTGATGGAAAGGAATAGCCTATACTTAAGAGAGTTTGTTTCTTCTGAAGAAGGGTGAAGGGGAGATGCAGGAAGACCTCACTAATGTGTTTACATGGTCAAAGCAGCAATTCCTCATTCCTGTCCCCTAAAGTCTCCACTCTAAAATGCTTTGAGGCCTTTGCTGTTCTTGGTGAGGTGGGAGCAGGTGTTGATTGGGGGCCTTCAGGGATTTGTTTAATATTCATCCCCCAGTTAATAACTAAGAACTATTTTAACCTGTATTAAAGCCCCAATGTATTTAATTACTTTGCTCTATATTAATTCTTAAAATTCCCAGTGAAAATTATTTTATTGTTGGTGTCCTTCTGTGATCTGATACTTAACAACCTCCAGGATCCAACTTATTTAAATGCAAATCCTAATGTTTTTCATATCTATATTCCACAATAAAGAAGAAAAACGATGATGTGCTTTAACTTAGAGACACTTGAAAACACGGAGTAGGTGGTTAGAAAGGTGGCAGCAATGTAGGAGAGCTGTGCAGCTCAGGTCCAGATCTCCAGTAAGCACAGTAGACAAGTCCCCAGGAGCCTGTTCTCATTCAGAATTCTTCCAGAAAGCTCAAGTCTGAAGATAAACAAAGAAGATTTAGAACCTTCAATAAACACTCTGATTCCTTATTTCTTCCTCCAACTGTGTAGGGTTCTATTTATTTTTGCCTTTTTTTTTTTTTTTCAGTACTGGGAATTGAACTCAGGGGCATTCTACCTCTGCGCTATACCCCCAGCCCTATTTTTTATTCTTTATTTTGAAACAGGGTCTCACTAAGTTGCGGAGTACCTCACTAGGTAGCTGAAGCTGGCCACGAACCCAGATCCTCCGGTCTCAGCCTCCCAAATGCTGGGATTACAAGCAAGGGCCACCACACCCGGCTGCCTTCTTGACTTGAAGATATATAAGGAGGGAAGGGGGAAGGCTCTTTTAAAGAAACAAATTTAGACTAACTTCCCAAGGAAAACATAAACTGAACCTCTGAAGAGACTTTATTAAGAGATAAAGAACAGATAGCAAATGGGACAACCAACCGAAATGATCCAGAGAAACAGTGGACTGTTCCAAATGGCAGGTATCAAGTCCTAGAGAGACTGAATTTCACCTTGAAGATGTTTTGATCCTCTTGGTCTATGCTTATGGGAGTCAGAGAGGCCAACTAAATATGTCAGGATTTCTGTGAGGGTCAACCAGAGACATTCAACAATTTCATTAAAAAAATCTTAATAAGGACTTCCTCTATGATTCCTGTGTAGAAACCCTCAGACATTTTACATCCAACTCATCCTCAATAATCCTGAAACTAAAAACACATCTCAGCTTCTGAGAGTTCTTTTGTAAATCATAAGGAAAATTGTTAGCCTATTGAAATCTTTACTCAAAGAAACTACCTACCACCCCCCACCACTCAAGTGCTTTTTTATTTGCCACAATATTTTGAATCAACTTTAGGTGCTATAATGCATGCTTGCTTTGACTGTTTTTCATGAGGAGAGGGGGAAAAAAAAAAAAAACACCTGAATTTATCAAATCTTCTAGGTCTACTCTTAAGGCAAAACACAGTTTTTTTGATTTTTGGAGGTTTTTTTTGGGGGGAAGGGGACACTGAGGATTAGTGAGAATGTTTCAGTCTGATGTTCAACAAGAGTTGACATTCAGAAAGATAGAAGGAAACCCTACACACTAAAAGGCAATTGCCCTAACTTAAATATTTACCCAAAATGTCAACAGATAAAAATGGAGGAGTAAGTTATACTGACTCTCACCAATAAGCATATCCTCAAGAAGTTTAGGTCACAAACCACAATCTACATTTTCTCTTTTTAATTCCAATCTTGAAATTTCTCACACTATGCCATTTTTGAGTTGAAACTTCTAGAACTGGGTAAAAGTCTGCCTGCATTTTTAGGGGTGGGGAAGAGTGTAGGCAAGAAGGAGCCTGTCATTGCAGGTAAACTACTAATATTAATGGAATCAAATGTTATAAAAAAGGGGAAAAGCAAGCCTGCTATTTCATCCTAAATACTTGACATGAAAGATTGAAATGACTAATTATGGAGCTGAAGATTCATCTCTTCATGTTCATTGCTTAGTAAGACATTTGTTTAATTGCATTTGATTAGCCAAGCTGAATGTATTTTTCCTTTATATAGTTTAATTGTTAGTACTGACTTTTATTTATTAAACAATCTCATAAGTAGAAAAATGTCTTCATGACTATGAAGAGGGCAAAAATTTATTTAAAAATACTAAATATAAGAAAATAATGAATTAATATATTAAAATAAGAAGTTATGTTCATCAAAAGGCATAATAGTAGAAGATGAAAATTGCAAGCAGGAGAAGCTTTTAAACTTCATGAATAATTTCTACAAATCTTTAAGAAAAAGATAACCCAAGCCGGGCGTGGTGGCGCACACTTGTAATCCCAGCATTCGGGAGGCTGAGACCGGAGGATCCGGGTTCGCGGCCAGCCTCAGCTACCTAGTGAGGCACTCGCAACTTAGTGAGACTCGGTTTCAAAATAAAGAATAAAAATAGGGCTGGGGGTGTAGCTCGGAGGTAGAATGCCCCTGAGTTCAATTCCCAGTACCGCAAAAAAAAAAAAAAAAGAAAAAGATAACCCAATTAAATAATGAGGATAAATTTGAACAGATATTATACAAGGCAGAATATCCAAATAAACAATAATGAATGAAAAGATGCTCCATCAGGGAATACAAGATAAGCCTACAATGAGATATACCTAGAGGTAAATGAGAATAAGTGACAAAAATAGCACAAATGAAAAATAGCAAGAGTTAATGAAAAGGCAGAATCCCAGGAACTTGCATATGCTGTTGGTGAGATGTTAATTTGTTGGAAAACTGGCAGTAACTGACAAACTGAACATATGCATAGCTTATCAACAGAAATGTGTGCATATGTTAAGCTATGACAGTACTAGAATGTTCATAGGAGCCTTATTGGGAATAGCCCTAAAACAGAAACTATCCAAATGCTCATCAACAATAGAATGAATAAGCAAACGATGACATTCATACAACAAAATATTAAATGTCAATGAGAATAATCACCATATAAGTATGTACAAAGTATGGATGATTATCACAAACATGTTGAATGAAACAAACCAGACACAAAAGAATATATACACTATTATCCAGTTATATAACATAGTGCTACAGTGATTCCAAATCAAGGATAACTCCAAATGTAAACAAATGACAAGATGGAGTTGCCACTTAAAAAGATGGGAAAGGTTAAAAGTAAAACAGACTTGAGAGGAAAAAGCAAGGGAAATCCATTTGGAGTAGTTGAATTTGGTACTTGTTATCGTTGTTACTAAGGATTGAATCCAAGGGCATTCTACCTCCGAGCTAGACTGCCAGCCCTATTTTATTTTTTTTTATTTTGAAATGGGATCTTGCTAAGTTGCTGAGGGCCTCATTAAATTGTTGAAACTAGCCTCAAACCTGAGATCCTCATTTCTTAGCCTCTCAAGTACTGGGATTGAATTTGGTAGAGAAGTTAGGTATGCAGTTGTACATAAAAATCTAAAAGCCAAGAGGGAATATGAAATGGAGATATTAATCAAAGTATGTTAATATACAAGTGATATTTAAAGCCATAAATCTGGATGGGACCAGGAACGAAGTAAGTAAGTATAAAGAAGACAAAATGTCTAAAAGCTGAACCCAGAGTGCTCCAGTATTAAAAGGAATGGTGAACAGAAAAACAAAGGAAACCAAAAAGAGGTAACTGACCAGGTAGGAAGGAACCCAAGAAATGGAGTTATCCCAGAAATTGTGAGGAAAGCGCGCATAAAACACCTCAAATGCATGGTCAGGATAAGTGAGTGAGGGCTGAGGAATCATTCAGAGGGTTTAGCAGCACAGAGGCCACTGGTGACTTTGACAAGAGCCATCCTGATGAAATGTTTGAGGTGCAAACTTGATGAAACTGGGCATATGAGGAAGTGGGGGGAGGAGATTTGAAGACAGTAGCCTAGAAATATCCTTGAGGGAGTTTCAACACAAAGGGGAACAGAAATATAAAGAGGCAGCTGGCATGGGAAGGAGGCCCAAAGGAAGGATTTTTGAAACTGGAAGAAAAAAAACCTGCATTTCTGTATGTCGATGACAGCAATTGGGAAGAGGAAACATAACAATGTAGAAGAGAGGGAGGGGGACTGCTGGAAACCCTGTCCTTGCACAGGATGGCGTGTAGCAGGAGAACAAAGAGAGGACACAGAATGCTCCCTGCATAGCAGAGCAAAAGGCAGTGAACAGGACTAGATCATTTTTTTGAAGTTATTTCCAACAATCCTGTCTTCTGAGGTGATTCCCATCTGATCCACAGTGTATGTTAACTTCAAGATAAATGTCCTAGTATGTACGCTTTTCCCCAAACCAGTAACTGAGTTCTTTAACCCTCCTTCCTTAATTCCCTTTTTAAATCTTTATTGTCTTATTCTTCCCTAATCACGAATCTCTCTTAAAGTTAAAATATAATGGTTAAATCAGAAAGCATAATAAGAGCCTCATCCACGCCAAGAATAGCTGGAGGATTATCTTGCGACTCTTATAGGACATTTACTTTCCCAGTGTCATGTCAGCATTGGGCTCAGAGTCTTTCAGGAAGTAGACGCCCACCTCCTAACTGAGTCAATGCCAAGGATAAAACAGGGTCTCAGTGAGCCATCTTGCACCTGGAGTTATCTCCTGGGGGAGATATGCAAAAATAAACAGCAGCCCCAGGGAACTAGGCCCCATTATATTTTTATTAACACAGTAACTCTTTTAACCAAGCAATTTCCCAAATTGGATAATTACCTCCCACATTGCTTTCCCCTCACTTGGGGACTAAATACCACACTCTTTTCCAATTAGCATTCTGAACCTTGGATGTGCTGTTACCCAGCTGCTGCACAACCACCCAGATGTTACAGGAAATCCTTCCTAAATA